>VZRJ01011831.1:0-25105 GCA_013397565.1 Ptilonorhynchus violaceus
TGTGTAAAGGTTTTAATGACTCCAATTGGCATGACTACTAGCAGTGTCACACATGAGCAATGCATTCATTTTAAATTCAGGTTTATAGCTTTTCTGCAGTGTTTTTGTGTATTTTCTGTTTTATGAAGTCATATATTTCTTACATATTCTGAAATAACTTGGGACATATTTTCCAGGGGAAAAAAATGTTTGATATCAGTCTCTTTGCTATTGTATCTATAATAAGATTCTTGCAATGATACTAGAAATAGGTTTTGTGGCAAGAATAACTATGTTTCTCTTACAAATCAAGTTTTGAATGTTCATCCAGGCAGATTTTGGAGAAAGTGTCTTTGAAATTCAGATTTTTCATGTGTATTTTTAGTTTTACATTTTTTTGCCCAACTTCCTGGTAGCCTACTTTCTAGGATATAATTAAGTGAACTCCAGTGTTCATAATTCAGGGTTCATAATTCATAAAGATATCTCTTAATAAGTCAAGGTCTATTTGTCAATAACTGATATAGAAAATATTCACTTCATTTCCACAATGTCCTCACTCCAGTTGAGAGAAATAGCATCCACTGTTTTACTCCATGCTATTTTTAGTTATAACTATTTTATTACACTAGAAGATGTAATTTTCATAAATATTTAGTTCATCATATATTTCTTAATAGATTGTAGCAAAGCTTTTCTAGGGTTGCCTTTTTGCACCATTATTCAATTTTTTCTTGCATCCCTCCTATTCCATGTAGCTTAGTATATTTTACTTTATCTTATTTCATTACCCTTGTATCTCTTGTCCTTTCTTTTTTACTTTCTCATCCATCCCTCCCTCAAGAAAATGTCTTCTCCTGGCTTTGTCGTGTACAACATCATTGCTGTAATTTACCTGAAATGCAGTTTGAAATCGGGTTGTTCAGCTAGTTCAAAACACCATTTAGATAGTCATTCTGTCTCAAGGGGCTAATTCTCATTCGTTACAAAAGTCAATAAAATTTACTTGTTTTAACCTACAATTAATTCTCTGCAAACCGAAAGTCTATACAACTTCTTACACTGTTTCAGTAAATTTTAAATTTGAAAATCGTACCTTTGTACACGTGGATAAGCCTTGCATTGCACTTCAAAAAGACAAATTAATATTCTCACCAAATTTTATAGACACTGTTGAAATTTTATCAAGTCATGAATGGGAGGGGTAGCCATAGTATGTGACTGTTAATATTGAGTCAATCCCTTTTGATCCCAAGAGTCCCTTTTGGCATTTACAAGAAGCAACTTTTCTCTTTCTCTCTCAATCTTTGACCGTTTTTCTGAAAGATTCACTCCATCTCAGAGAAAAGTTACGGAATTTTTTTTCTTAGTGTTTTTGTTACAGGGTCTTGTGATGAAGTCTTGTGGCCGATTTTGTCCAGGTCAGAATGAACCATGACATTTTTTTTGTCTTATTTTAACATCTGTGAATGCCTTTTATCTTGGTTTTAATGCAAATGTATGTTACTGTGGGATCCTTGAAACTTTTCCCTTTGAGCTTGTGCCTGCAATGAGGAGGTCATGTTTGCTGTCCTTTCTTTTCAGAGCTTCAGCGAATACCTTCTCTGCTGCTTTTTAGAGCTGTGTTACTCAGCTATGTTGGGATGGGAGCTGTTAACAGTTTCATGGTTACTGCATTCTGAACAAGACAAATTTTCCTTTGTTAAAGTATGATACATACATGAGTAATGAGAGAAACTGTAACTGTGTAAGGACGTGTCTGAAGAGGTCTACAATATGTTTGAAGGATTGTCTTTGCGAAATAAGCATCTTTTGGATCTTCCAATATCACCTAAAAAGAGTTCGTTGTTTTAAGAAAAAACAAAAAAAATTCTGGTCTGAATGCTATTCCTCCATTGTGTAGATTGTGATGGGATTTCATTATCTGTACAACACAGAACTGAAGACATAAGATTTTGTTGCTCACTACAAATCTTCCTATATTCTCTGCTGCTCTGATCTGAAATTTGAGTAAAGATTTGCCATTTCTTTGAAGGTTCTCTTCACACGTACTCTTTACAGGATCAGCTGAAAATTTTACTGCTTAATCATCTTCATGTCATTAAAACAATGCTTCTGGATTCTTCTGTGTTCTGTGCTTATGTGGTTTGTTTGGGGTTTTTTTGTTTGTTTTTAATTCCAGGTAACTTTTTCAGAGCCCATAATAACTATAATTTGGCATTTGTGTAACATGATGGTCTGTCTTTGGTTTCTAGCACTCTTGAAAATAGTCTCACTTGTGAAACACAGCAATCAATTATCTTCCAGCAGTGACAAGAAAGGGAGTATTTCAGGATGAAAAGCTGTATCCAGATTGTGTGGGCTTGGTTGAGTGAACTTGTGATGCCTGTCACAGATTTCTAGTTAGCACAGCAGAACTACTTAAGAATACTTTATGGTACAGATGAAAACTGTGGGCAGAAAGGGAGTATCAATTTTAAACATTGTTTAAATCCTTCCATGTATAGGACTTCTATAAGGACAAAATTGGCTTATGGATGTTAGCACATGAAAGTTTAGAGTTCACTCAGATTTATTTCCAAAATAACAATTTCTTAATGCTGAAACAGACACACAGAAGTCAGAGGGACTGCAAGAAAATAATTGTATTAAAAATACTACCCTTGAAAAGGGAAAGATTGGAACTCAACTAGCTCACCACAAATTGTGCTTTTGTAAAGGTTAACATTGTGAAAATCCTCAATTCCGCATATCTTGAACTTGAAATCACTGTCTTGGAGTTCCTGGTAGCAACTGCGTTTGCATGTGTCAAGGCCAGAGTAATAACCTGCTGACCATCATGCATGTGCATGCAGCACCAGGTGGATCTATTGAAAATTATGCCACATTTCAGGGAAAAAAATATTGTATTTCAGCATTTACAGCAGAAATTTTATAATGATTCTTCTCAGCTCAAATCTTTAAGCCTTTTTCAAACTCATATTTAATTGTAATTGTAGAAAAACATTCATAAGAATTCTACAATCATCCTGTTTTTTCTCTTTTCTGAGATATTAGTGACTACCTCCTCTCAGCTTAAAAGACTAGAAGAGGGACTGGCTCACCCTTGTGCTATTAGAAGTATTTCAAGATACGTTGGGTTTCCAGAGGATCCATTTTTATATGGACTTTGTTAAGTTAGCCCTGATTATTTGTTTTTCCTTTCTCAATTAAGAGGTTCACATTTTGAAAAGTATTCTAAGCATTGTTTAGTTAAAAGTCTAAACTAAACTGCATGTAACTTTTCAAAGTCTAGGAAGATCTGATTTCTCTACCACACTGCACTAGAATGGTTTGTTCCTAGTTGCAGGGAATTGTAAGGTATGGTGTGTCCATCCTATTCCAAAAAGTAGTTGGGATTTGTATGGGCATTGCACATACTCTCTGGAGCCTTCATTTTTGGTGCTAGTTTTTTGGTAGTAGATGTTGGATAAACTGTTATTGGTACACAGCAGGAATCAGCTGTTGCACACTGGAGTAATTTCTTGTGCTGATCTGTTGTTGATAATAGAGGTGACATTTTCATCACAAGGCTTTGTCTGGTGAGTGCTTTCCTATTTGTTTCCTACTTTAGACTTTGATGCTAAGGTAAATATTTTGATTCTTGCTCCTACAGTATTTCTCTGGATAGGAAGAGTGAACTTTGCATGGGTCACATCAAATTCTTAGCAGCAACAGTAAATTTGACCAAACCCACTAGTTTCACTATACTTTGATTCATCTGAAATATTATGCTTTTTCTGTTTACAGATTGTTTAATTAGCTCATTTTTGAGAAATTACTTTGGCACATGTAAGTGATACATATTTTTTACCTAATTTGTTAGAACAATTTCTTGAAAGTCTCAAGCTGCCTTTGGTTCCTGGACATGGATGCTTGATTGGGTTCCTCTTGCTTCTGGGAATAGCTAAGGCTATTTTGCGTAAATAATTTCTGCAACAATGCATTGCAATTTGTAAAAATGTGGCCCAGCAGTTTGTCTGATATTAATTACAGTATGCAGTGCGGATCTGTTCATGTGTCTGAGGATCTAAATGTGAATGTTAATCTTGGCTTATGTGCAGGGATATGTGCTTGAAATCTTTGGTTTGAATTTTCTTCCAGCCAAAGGATAAATTTGACTAAATGCAAAAAGCAGAAAGCCTCACATTTGCTTCTGGTAAATGAACTTTTCTGTTGCTTGACATTTTCAGCTGTTCAGGTGACTCTTTTCATGTAAGAAAATTTAAACAGTTTACTTGAAATTTGGAGTTTATTTTTGCTCCATGGGAATATTACCAGCAAACAGAAAAGCAGAGTATGAAACTCCTTTTGTCCTTCAAATGACTGAACTGTTGTTTGCATGAATAACTTTTCCTTAAATATACATTATGTTTAATTATCTTCCGTGCAATTTTCCTATACTCTTTTATATTTAAAGCTAAAACATCAGCAATCTTTTGTTGTTGTTGCTTATGTAATTAAGTTACCTTGAAGAAGCAAAACTAGTAGCTTCATTGGGTATTTTCAATGATAAGGGCTGAGAATGTTTCCATGAAATAGTAAGAAAAAAAAGCAGGTCTTGATATGCCTAGAAGTCACAGATGAGATGTAAAATAATGGCTTTTGTTTGCTTATTCTCTGCAAAGGTCTTGGTTGTATTATATTCCTTGTATAGTTTTTCTTTTATGAGAAGAAAAATTCTGGGGAATAATCAGATTTTCTTTAATTAAGGTCTTTTTTCTCAGGCTCAGTTTACAATTAATCAGAATACATGGCTGGGAAAATACATCAGTCATAAATTTCAGATCCCAAACATTAATCATTATAGGGTCAAAGAATGATTTGGGCTGGGAAGGATCATTAAAGATGATCTCATTCCAACCTCATGCCATGGATCGGGACACCTTACAGTGGATCAGGCTGCTCAGAGCCCTATCCAGCCTGGCCTTGAACACTTCCAGGGATGGGGCAGCCACAGCCTTTCTGGGCAACTTGTTCCAGTGCCTCACCACCCCCTCAGTAAAGAACTTCTTTCTTACATCTAAACTAAATCTCTCCTCATTTGGTTCAAAACTGTTTCCCCTTGTCCTATCACTGTCTGGCAGTGTAAAAAAATCACCCTTCCACTTTTTTAATGAGCCCCTTTTGAGAGGAGTTTTAATAGAAGAATATTAACAGAAAATTACATGCTGGGTTTTGCAACTGTACAAAATACCTTAACTTCTTAATGTAATAAATTGAGTTGGCCTACATTTCAATGCATGTGGTCAAAAGCAGTGACAGCAAAATCCAAAAGCACCCCCCTGATATTGATTCATAAAAGCGAGAGAGTTTGTGCAGCATTACATTTATTTCCATTGCCAACCTTGCTCCTTTTTATTCTAAGTACTGCTTTATTTCTTGTACAGTATCTTGGAAAACTAGACTGCTCTAGCCTCCTTTCATCAAGTTCTATAGAGACAAAAAGCCAATGAATAGCAATAAAGAAAAAATAACTTGCAACTATAATTGCTACAGCAATCAGAGAGCTTGAGAACATCGTTGATGCCCATGTAAATGTGAGTTCTCTTGGCATCCTGGGAGAGTGTGTGTTGGGTACATTCCCTGCTCTCTGCCTGGATATTTCAGCATTCTCTTTGGAAATCTCTTCTCTCCTTCTAAAAATGTTTATTTCTTCTGAGAGTATTATGTTCTGTTGTAAAAATCTTTTTGAATCCATGCTGCCTAGCTGTGGTTAATGATGATTTCTGTTGTATCATGGAATTACTCTGTTGCCGTGTCCAGATTATCCTCTGACCAGCCTGTCTGGGTCGCATTTTCCAAGGCCACAGCTAAGGACTGGCGTAAAAGCAGGAAGTCAAACTTCTTTTTTTTTTTTTATGCTGGGAGCCTTTCCTTTGTGGTAGTACTGGGGCAGATGAGGAAGAATTGTTTTGAAAGAAATGTTCAAGCAGGTTCTATGGAGTGTAGGATGTACTTCTTCCTGACACTACTTTTCTCCATCCTACTAAATTCTTTGCAGCAAAGAATCCTGTGCGTGCAACCCCTTGGGTGGTGGTGAGGGCATCTCAGTCTCCCACCCTTTTTCTGGCATGAGTGTATGTGAGGTGAGCTCTGGAGCTATCCCTGGATATAGTCAAAAAGTGAGGTTAAGGCACTGGAGCTATCCCATGGATGTAGTCAAAAGGTGAGGTTAAGGTGCTCATTAGAGTGTTTTCCTTTAGGATACATCCTATAGGATGTAGCTGTATACCCTTCCCTAAACTTTATAGCAGCAGAGGGGAGAGGGGAGAGGAAAGAGTAAAGCTACTGGAGTAAATGTAAAACTACTTGGTTTATTTTCACCAGTATTCATTTGATATGTTTTTCAGCTGATGATAGGGTATTGAGATAAAAATGGAACTTCCATCTTGTAAGCAGATGTGTCCTCCTCAAAACTTAAATTCCCCTAAGAAAATTATTGGGATTTCCCTGTGTTTCCCCTTCTGTTCTTGAAACTGTTCAGGGCATAAAATTACTTGGACAAGTGTGAAGCTGGTGGGCAGCAGACTGATCACCAAGGACTCAGTACATCACATCAAGAACACACTGGAGCATTTTAAAGGAGAACCTGGTGGAAAGGATGTCATCAAATTTGCACACTTGAGAAAGAAACAAAAATGTTCAGCTTTAAGCAGCAAACTCTTCATCAGTGATAGGTAGTCATGTGGCCCTTTGCATTGCAGTGCATGAAGTGCTATGCCATAACAATACTTAGCTATTTTAGAAGGGTGTGGTTATTTTCAAAACAGCTTTATAACAATACTTACATCTTTTTTTTCTTTTAGTTCCTTATCTAAAATGCAGCCTTATCTGTGTGAGTAGTTGCTGTTGATTTAACCTGCGAGTCTCTGCTGTTGTAGCTGCAGTGACATGGCTATTCAACAAGATAGCTGCACTCTTCTTATGCAATAAGGATATTTTATTTCATTTAGCACAGATTTTAAGGTTGTTTTGAGCTAATCCAGAAAGAAACTGCTTTCCCTCCCGCATATATGGCTGACATAAGAGGAAAGTTAGACTGTAAGCTTTTATTAGATAAGGGAGGAATATCCTTTATCAAACGCTCAGAGAGGATGTTTAAGGAAGGTGAGCTTGGCCTCTGTGGAATAATAGCAAGACTGGATATACTAGTCATCAGCAAAATAGGAAAAGTCCAGTAGCAGGTAATGTCTTCTGTGGCAAAAAAGGAACAAGAAAACAGCAAAATTGAGCTGCAGTCAGTAGGGGTTTATTTTTAAATGTCCAAATGAAGATGAGTGACAGTTCTCTAGTGTAGAAGTTCAATGATCAAACTTCAATTTCTAAACGCTGAGAAATGAGAAGTAAAGGTTCATATCTTCACTCCAAGCAGGTGGCATTATTCCCCTCTCAGACCCTTTTGTGTTCTTTCATGTAATGTCTTCATAGTTGGAAAAAGTTGCATTTTAAAATACAATAGAGAGAGAGAGATTACAAATATGAATTTGCATTAACTGCAGTTTTGCTTATTGCAAACTATCAGCACACAGAAATGGAAAAGATAATATTTATGTTTCCACTGTATATAGCTGTCTTTTATAGTTATGGAAGTAGCAGTTCAGAGTTTAGATTTCTAAATGTATTTGAAATCTTAATGACTTGTAAGTTATTAGCTAATTGTACCAAGATCTGATCTAAACGATGTATCTATTTTCCGAGGTTTGGCAAGCAAAGATAAATCATTACTGAGAAAGTAATAGTTTATTCGTGTTGGTTTTGGTTTCATGACAGGAACAGCCTCTCTGATCCTGGAAAGCTGATCTAAGTGTCAGTGAGAATCATCCTCTTTTCCATAGGTGCCTGTTTGAAGTTGTTATATCAGTCAAGTGAAACTGATATGAACACAGATGGTTGTGTAAAAAAATAATTGTGCTCTCCGTATTGAATGAACCTAGTAAAAGTCCATAATGATGTTACCTTTTTTTAATGTTTAACGTCTCTTGAAGGATGATCTGCTTGGATCAGGAAGATCTATTAGACTTGCAGATTCAACACAAAGTGATATTGGATCTTCGTAAAGATTAGATATGCATATATATTAGCTAAAGTTAAAGCTGTTCTACAAACTTGAAGCTGGAAAACACAATACTGAACTGTGAATCAGATGTGTTCTTTTCTGTTTGTTTTTTAAGCCAATATGTGGAGATGGGAAATACTACATCCTCAAGATATTTATAGAAATCTTTCTACTATACACAGCAAAACTCTTTGAAAAGCGTCCCAGTCTATAGTGAAATATGGGAGCAGGCTTACAGATTAATTCATTTCTAGCTGTGATTCTCTGATTGATTTTAACTGTATTATGTTTTGTAAAGAAATGCTTCGTGAGAAAACGTGTTATCTTAAGGATCAGTGGACATTGAGTAGTAGATGAAGATTCATTAGTATCTTTTCTTAGAAACTTTTTGATAATAGCAATCAAGCAAAACCAAGAATTTGTTCTTCTCTGGCAAGCAATTTGTATGTAAGTTATAGACAGCATTGCAGATGTTTGGAAAAGCACTGTAGAAGTGGCTGTTCGTGTGTGCAGTTCTCTGAGATGAATTGTTCTTCTGTGTCTTCTCTTTGGTTTCACCAATGTGGAGTTTGTTAGTCCACCAATGTGGACTGCTCTTCTTGGCAGTGAGAAAAAGATTTTGTTATGGTGGTAGTTTTCTTCTGGTTTTTTTTGGTTGTTTGTTGTAATAGTTGCAGCAGCTTTGAAATTATGTGTAAATGACATCTGAAGAACACACATGCCTGTTCCATTTCAGGCATCTTGTATACACTGATCACACAAATTGCAGAAAATGGAGTTTTCCCATTGGTGATGATAGTTCTTAGCAAGATATTTGGGCATTCTATTATCGAGTAACTTTATTAAAAAGTTACTTTCTCTTTGCTATTTAAAAAGCCATGCAATCTACAGCCAGATGTAACTGATTAAAGTGAAGACATGGAAGTAGGTACTAGATCTTAGCAAAGTTAGCAAAGAAATTGGAAAATTGAGAGTAATTATACATGACCTTTTAGATTTCAAAAAGGTTTGTGTTGTATATTCTTTTAATTGTTTTAGAAAAATTTCCCATAAACTGAAAAGGCCATTAGCATGTGTTCTATAACCTAATGCTTGTTGCCATGTGACTGGATTCTTATGGTGAACTGGATTCTTGTAAGTATTTCTTTACTGCCCTGAACAAATAAACAGTGCCTTCATTGTAAAATAGCAAATATTAAAGGAAGAGTTTAGTAAGATATTTCTAGTGACTTTTGGGCTGCCCTGACTCAAGATAACATAGTTAGTAGGGTAGAAGAAATATTAACAAGCTCTTGACTTGACCCAAAGTACAGAATATCCCTGAATTTCTTCAGAAAGGATGATAAGTCCCTCTCCATGTGTTTTAGAATTACTTAAATGTGCAGTCATGCTTAACCCCTTTGTACTGCATGAGTAAAACTATGGATTTGGTTATTTACCAGTCCTCAACAGCTAAGGAAACTGGGCATGTGGCACACTTACTTCAGGGAACATTTTCTTTCTGAGAGAAAGAAAAACTTTATTGATAGCTTATAGAGAACTTTATAATAATTCTATTTGTTCTCTTTTCTGCTGTTCCCTGAATAAAGTAAGCTTTTCCTGTTTTCTAATAAAAGAAAAATTATTAAGCTTATACTGTCATTTGAGATATCTGTAACAGGAGAGAGTGCAAATCAAGCAATAGTAGAATTTAGCACTGGAGAACACAGAAATTTGGAACTTTGAGGCAGAAATAAAATTAGTTTTACAAATATTTAAAGTAGTAGATTTTTTTCATTGATGTCTAATGAATACTGTGATATTTGATTTATATTTAAAGAATGAGTACAAAATGAAAAATCAGTGAGGAAAGAAAGCAAGAACAGATATTTCTAAGAGGCAGGAGAATAGCCTGTGAGTTTTGTTTGCTGTTTGAGGATTTAAAGCAACTTTTGTTCATTTAATTGTAGCTGCTTTTTGCAATGTTTTTGTTAGGCCAGATTTACTGTAGACTTTATGCTATGTTTATAGTCCTGCTGATTTCCATGAAATACCAATGGACATAAAATTGAAAATATGTATTAGAGAACCAGAATTTTGGGCCCTCTATCAATTTTATGTGTGGAAATTGTCTTAGGATTTGTACATGTGCGTTTTTTTGTATTCTGGGGCCAGATGCAAGCTCCTCATGCACTATATAGGCATAGGAAGTGCAGGGACACCACTGCTCAGGCATGCAGCTGTGCAGCATCCAGATTGGACCTAGCTGTCATCCAGTCAGCCGCTGGTGCACACAGAGGAAATGGTCTGCCCATGCTGGCAATACTTCTACCTGTCTGAAATCAAGTGCCCAGCCCACAAACATTAATTATGTCACAGAAACATGGCCAACCACACCGTGAAATGTTTTACAGCATTTTTGAAAGCAATATTGAGAATTTACGTAACTTTGGCACACGGTGTTTGTATGAGAATGGCACCTTAACATAAATAGATAAGTGTGAACACAGTTTGAAGGAATCAGGGACAACTGTAACTATCACTTTACTTTGTATATGTTTCCCTACCTCACTTCAAAAACCCGAATACTTGAAGTTAGGTTGATTTTTAAAATGCACTTGTATGAGATGACTCATTGAATATATTTGGATGCTGAAATCTCATAGTAAGACTCTTCTAATTCCAATTAAAAATGTTTAAAGTGAGAAAGAAAAAATCTGAAGATTTTCTTGCATTAGAAATTAGGATAATAGTACAAAGATAGAAATACGTTTTAGAAAGTTAGGGTAGTGATGTAGTGAATGCAGTTAGTGTTATCATTAAGATAGGAGTTTTTTGAGGAAGTGTATGTATAACAATTCGGAAATTATTTCCACTCTAAATAAAATAGTATGTATCGGGAAGGAGAGGTACTTATGACAAAGACGTTCTCTTGCTGGAAAAAGATTAACACTTTAGTTTAGTCTGATAATCTCCACATCTGTGCAATATATATAAACAATATAAACAAACCTCCAAGAAATACTTTTGAATTAATTTGGTTTTCTTGTGTCAGTTGGAAAAATTTTGACTGCAAATCTCCTTCACTCTGACTGCACATGGGTCTGATCTTGGTTTCAAACTGATGAGAATGGTGTGATATTGTTTACCTATTTATCACTTTGTGGTTCAGCTAACTGTTTTTCTGATTAAATAAAAATTTTTCAACTTTATTTTTTAACAAAATCAAGCAAAAATTTGTGTTGCGTCATAAAACTGACAGTATGAGGTAAGAAAAAATCTGAGGCAAAAGTTGGGTTGTAAATTATTTGCCTGTATTTAGGGATATGATCCCAGAATTTTTGCCAAAGATTGTCTCTCCTTATTGGAAAAGGGAATATTGCTGTCTTGTGTACACTAGTTACTATGAATGATAATAAACAGAAATGTTAACGGAGTACTAAGAATGCGTAATTTACTTACGACTGTTAGAAAACCTGATAAATTCAGAGGATGAACTGAAATAAGACTAAACTTTGTGGAAGTAAAGCAGGGGTATCGTTCTGTAAAGGTAATTCAAAAGGTGATTCAAAGGTAATTCTTTTATATGACTGACAAAATATTTTATTGAAGGAAATGTGTATGCAATTTATTGTGTTAATTTCTAACTGTAGTGTGAACAGTAAGTGCAACTTTAGAAAAGGGCTGTCAGATACATTCAGGTCTGTCTAGCTGTGGTATTGTTAGTGCATCTTCTGTAAGTGGTTCCTGAGAAAGGATTGTAGTGTTGGGCCCTCTTTTTTATCTTCAGGTTCACATTTGCTCTTCTTACTCTCCACTAATAGGTAGCATAGATCAGTCAGTGTTAAAGGAGTTGCCTCCTGAGCTCCTGGCAGAAATTGAATCCACCATGCCACTTTGTGAACGTGTGAAAATGAACAAGCGCAAACGTAGCACAGTTAATGAGAAACCAAAATACGCTGAAATCAGTTCTGACGAAGACAATGACAGTGAAGAAGCTTTTGAATGTAAGTAGTACATCGTTCTGTTCCTTGAGGTAAAAAAAGCTAATATTCTGTTTTTATGAAAAGATACACTTTTTTTTTAAGTTGGCTACCCTAAAACATACAAAACCAAATTTGCTGTCCTGACAACTACTTGGCCAAGAACCCTTGTTTTTCTTTTAAAAGAAAAATTACTTGATCACTGTTTGTTACTCAAGATGAAAAGCAGTCACTTGTTAAATTTATTTTCCTGATTACTTTATTGGAAGCTGCTACCTAGTTGTTGGTTTTTTTGCTTTGAGTTGTACCATGAAACATTTCTAACCAATCAGATTAAGGAAAATATCCTCTAAAGAAGCACAGGAAACTTACATACAAATGTATGCAAAGAAAAATTTCATTAAATAAATTCTTAAATTATTCTTCGTTTTATTGATAAGAAAAGTGAAGGATCCCCTCTTGAATCTTTCTATTGTAATAAATTGAGAATCTTACTGCACAGAAGTTTCTTAAAATATTTCTTGTAGTATTTCTCTGTCATATTGCTTGAAAAACTGGAGTTGTTCTCGATGAATTCTCAAAATACCATTTACTGATTATTCTATTCTTGAATTAACTTTTCAAGGGAAGAGAGGAAGCTTCTAGTTAGAATTTTGCTGTGCAATTGAATAAAGCTCCTAAGTCGAAACAATTGTTACTTTCCTCTAAGTTAGGAAGGCATTTCCTACTTGTAAATAAGAGTATGGCCAGTTTGTCTTTGTGGTTGCACAGTTATCCAGCACTGGAAATAAACTGTTAGAACAAAGTGAATCAGTTCAGTCTGAGTTGATGTCTTAGCTGTAGCCATGCAGGGCTACAGGGGAAGCCTGTTAACCTGAAAAGGAATCTTGCTTATAGTGATTTTTTCCCAAATTTGGATGCTTTGCACCTTTCTTTATAGAAACATCATAATGAACTTTCGTGAAATAAAATGGTTTGGGGTTTAGTATTTCTTAAGGTCCAAAAGAGAAAGATTTGTTTCTTCTGCTTCTTAATATATTTTAAATTCTCATCCAACAGATACACAGTGCTTTTGCCCATGAAAATTATAACAGTGATGTGTTTGATCTTTATCAAAGAAGCTGAAAACAATGTCCTTTTGTTTGGTTGTTGTCCCTTTTATTTATAACTGAATAATGCTCTTTTGTGAGTGAGTGTGACATCCTGAGGTAAATTGTAATGAGTCTAAATTATGGCAAGGGATTAATTATGATTTACTTCATTCGGGAATTCTATATTCTCTGTTTACCATATCATACCTCCTGCTTATGATGTTAATAATTTGGCACAGTGAATTTAAGAAGTGAATTAATTAATTAGCAAAGTTATTTAAGTTGGTTGGGAATGGAGTGAATTGTCAAGAATTTCACATATATTAATCTATATATTAGCCATAGTGGCTAAGTTGACATTCTTAAATACAAAATAGAACAAGTTAAGGAAAACTTTCACAGTAAGTATATGCTTTAAGAGATTTTAGTTTCATTATATCCACTCAAGAGATCTGGCCATCATTCTAAACTATTCAGTGACTACATCTGGTTTAAAAATAAATTACAGTCTTTCTTAAAGAATTCTACAGAACTGAATTAAATTTAAAACAAGACAAAATGATCAAGAGAGTGAAAGGTTTGTGACAAGTACACTGAATAGATTTGTATTGTTACAAATACATATTTCTGAATTATTATGTTTGCCTAAAATTGAACTTAAAAAAATATGAAATAACGATTAGTATAGAAAAAGAGAAGTTTCTTTGAATATTTAATTAAGAAGGGACATGCCATTAAACTAAATAATGAGAAATGAAAGATTGAAAAAATCATTCTCCTACAGTAATTGATAAATGTGATATTGGATATGTGTTTGGCAGGATTCAGAAGGAACTTGGGTGTTTGTATTCCAAATAGTATTTATTTATGTATAAAATCAATCATAACTCTTGAAATGTTATTAATACTTAAATTTTTAGTCAATTTTATTGACTTGAAAATAAATACTGTTGAGCAGTGATTGTGAATAGCTGTTCCCATGTTCATGTTATTTGCCTTGTAGAACTAGCAGAACTGTAACACATTTTGTTTTGTCATGCAGCCTTGATAAACTGGCCAATCTAAAATTCTCCCAGGAAGCAGTATTGGAAGTTATTTTTCTTATGGAGATGTAGCTGGGGTCAGAATTTATCCTACAGAACTTAGTGTTACAAATGATTTGTAAACTGTGGAGAAAGATTCATCTGCCTTCACAAATACCGTCTCATGGAGTAGTCAGTTAAAATGTGTGAAGCCTTTCCCCATAAAACTCTTACTTTCTTCTCCAGTATGTTTACTCCAGGTATCACAGAATGGTTTGGGTTGGAAGCGACCTTAAAGATCATCTAGTCCCAACTCCCCTGCTAGGGGCAGGGATGTCACACTAGATCAGGTTGCTCAGGGCCTTGTCCAGCCTGGCCTTGAACATTTTGGGGGAAGGAGCATCCACAGCTTCACTGGGCAACCTCTTCCACTGCCTTACCCTCACAGTAAAGAATTTCTTTCTGATATCTAATCTAAACGTACCCTCTTTCAGTTTAAACTCGTTACCCCTTGTCCTATGACGCCATGTCTTTGTAAAAGAGTTCACGCAGGCCCACCTCTGGAGCCTGTCACAATCCCTCTGGATGGCATCCCTTCCCTCCAGTGTTTTGACTGCACCACACAGCTCTGTGTCAACTGCAGCTTGCTGAGATCTCAGTGCCCTGGATCTCACCATTGGTGTCCCCAACGAAGATGTTACAGCACTGGCCCCAGTATGACCCCTGAGGAACTCCACTTGTCACTGGTCTCCATTTGACCATCAAGCCATTGACCACAACTCTTTGAGTGAGACCGTCCAGCCGATATCCTACCCACTGAGTGGTCCAGGATGGCCCACCATTTCTTCAGTCACACTTAACTCTCTCAACCATTTTAGACAGTGCATACCTCTGCCATCCTGAGCATGATATACTTCTCCAGAAGCAAGTCTGATCCAGATGCAGTACAGCTTGAAGCCTGAAGTGAGTTATATTAGGGACTCGGACCACCTCTGTGGAACAGTTTTATATTACATTTTTGGAATTGGAAACCTCTAGGGTTCATTGAAAAACAGAAGTATTCCCTCAGGGGTTTTTTTATTCTGATCCTGGGCTGACTGTTCATTATAACCTGATATGTTTTTACCTTCTTAATAAATGGGTTGAAATAAGAACTTCTCAGTTCAGTACCAGTTTTGTATAAATGCTTTGTGTTAGCCATTTTGCTTAGAAACAGCTTTATATACAGTCATGCCAAAGAGACTTTGGTAGAGACACATGATGTCAGGACTGTTATATGCAGGTCCACAAGCAATAAACTGGCAATAAACACAGCCAGCCTAGAATGTGATGTTTTGGAACTGTTTTGATCTTCGCAGTACAGTCTGTGTTAGACATCTCTTTGCTAGCTCTGTTATTTGATTAACTTAAACAATGGAAAGTTGCCTGATTTCAAGGATGAAGCTACCTCCACATCCATATCCTTTTCTATTACAACTGAGCACTCTGTCACCTTTAAAACGCATGAGACTTTCTTTGAAAGTAACAGACAACTGTCATTCTGTTCCGCCATTTCATTTCCACCAAACCTCTGTATACAATATTTACTTTAGCTTCTTCAGCATTCACTTTTGCTGGACTTTTTGGTCCTGCCTGAAAACTATAAATTATAATAATCATCTGTGGTACAGGCTTGCTGTTTGGCCCAGAATTGTGACTCCAGCTTTCTCCTTTACATAAATTTCCTGCGATGTATATCAAAAAAATTTTAGTTGTTTTGGCAAAACAGAGTATCTTTTAGAAAACAGTACCACATCTCATTAGAACATGGTGTGTTAGATGGGCAAGGCAATCACTGAATCAGAACATGGACAACCACTAACAGTCCCAATTTACGTAACTGAGGAAGTTATCTCAATGTTTTCTTAAAAAGGATGAAACTTATTTTGATTTTTCCACTTTCCTTACTTTACTTAAAAGGACAAATGCCCTGTAAATTTGTATTTTTAAATGTTTTCTGGTAACCTTGCTAGTTTCAAGCACAATTTTTGTGTAATTCAAAAGAAAATGTTAGAATAAATAAGCCATAGTAGAATTGTATCTGATAATTTTAGAGTGTTCACTTGATTTACAGAACAGCTATACGAGAGTGTTTGACTTGCAAATCATAAAATCATTTAGGACCTTTAAGACCATCAAGTGCAATCATACAACTAATACTGCCAAGTCCACCACTAGACCATGTCCCTAGGCATTACATCTGCACATCTTTTAAATGTTTAAAAGTGTTCCATTTTGAACTATTAAAAGTATAAATTTTGTACTTAAAATGAAAATACACTTCATTTCTAGCTTCTCGTAAGAGACACAAAAAGGATAGAGACGAAGCTTGGGAGTATGAAGAACATGACAGGAGAAGTTCTGGTGACCACAGGAGAAGTGGTCATTATCATGAAGGAAGGAGGATTTCTGGTAGTGGCCGTTACCGTAATCGCAGTCCCGATGACTCTGATATGGATGATTATTCTTCTCCTCCTAGCCTCAGTGAGGGTAACTGATCATTTTAAAAATTTAATTCTATTCTATAATACTAGTGCTTTTTTCATGGATATGTTACGCATTTTAAAATGAATGCCATTACATGCAATATTGAGTACAAATGTAAGAAATGTAAATAATCCTGTATTTAAGTTTTGAGAAAGTGGTTTACTCCTTATTCTTTTAATTAGTGGCTAGAAAAATGAAGAAAAAAGAAAAACAAAAGAAGAGGAAAGCTTATGAACCTAAACTAACACCTGAAGGTAATTTTAGATTTACTTTCTGCAGTTTATATTTTCTACTTTGTATTTGAGATAATTGTTTATGAGTTTCTCTTTTTTTCACCAGAAATGATGGATTCTTCAACGTTCAAAAGGTTTACTGCTTCAATAGAGAATATTTTGGAAAACCTGGAAGACATGGATTTTACAGCTTTTGGTAATACATCAGAAATTTTCAAAATGTTTGTCCCTATTGGAAACACGAGAAGCATAAAAAAAATTGTATTGGTGTTTTTAAGCGTCCTTCTTGGTGATTCAATTACATGTGATACTTGCTAGGACATACTGGATTTCTATGGCTTCCACCTTGACTGGTGGCCTTTACCTTTCCAATTTCACTTGCTGCTGCCTTAAGAAGATCCTTCTTCCTCCTTTCTGCAGAATCCAACAGGGGCATAAATCATAATGAGTAGTCCCCTTGGACTGGAANCATTTTAAAAATTTAATTCTATTCTATAATACTAGTGCTTTTTTCATGGATATGTTACGCATTTTAAAATGAATGCCATTACATGCAATATTGAGTACAAATGTAAGAAATGTAAATAATCCTGTATTTAAGTTTTGAGAAAGTGGTTTACTCCTTATTCTTTTAATTAGTGGCTAGAAAAATGAAGAAAAAAGAAAAACAAAAGAAGAGGAAAGCTTATGAACCTAAACTAACACCTGAAGGTAATTTTAGATTTACTTTCTGCAGTTTATATTTTCTACTTTGTATTTGAGATAATTGTTTATGAGTTTCTCTTTTTTTCACCAGAAATGATGGATTCTTCAACGTTCAAAAGGTTTACTGCTTCAATAGAGAATATTTTGGAAAACCTGGAAGACATGGATTTTACAGCTTTTGGTAATACATCAGAAATTTTCAAAATGTTTGTCCCTATTGGAAACACGAGAAGCATAAAAAAAATTGTATTGGTGTTTTTAAGCGTCCTTCTTGGTGATTCAATTACATGTGATACTTGCTAGGACATACTGGATTTCTATGGCTTCCACCTTGACTGGTGGCCTTTACCTTTCCAATTTCACTTGCTGCTGCCTTAAGAAGATCCTTCTTCCTCCTTTCTGCAGAATCCAACAGGGGCATAAATCATAATGAGTAGTCCCCTTGGACTGGAAAGGATGCTTCTTTGGGATGTTGTTATGGTGTTACCCTCTGTCAAATGTATCTATGTAAACAAGATGGTTCTCTTGCTAGTACGAGGTAAAATTAGGAGGCACATAATTGTGCATCTGTTGTGGCCTTTGCCCCAGCAGATCTTGATTATTCAATTCAGACAGCAGAATCCTTGTGATTTTATGGCTGAGACACTGAATCACTTAACCATTGCAGTGGAAAAAGAGCCCACTTAGCTAAGTGTCTGAAGATGTAGTTCATGTTGCTAAAGATCACTTTCTTTTGAAATTAATAATGGAATATTCCTTAATTTTTTTCCTACCATCTTTCTCACAGGATTAAAACAAGGGGAGGGGCATAATAAACAAATCACTATAGTTTTTTAAGCAATGGTCTATGCAACGTTGAACTTAAAAGTGAAGTCATTGGATCTTTCTGTGTCTGGTAACATGATTGTTTTCTAAGGGTAAATAGAATTGAGACACAGATGATCTCAAGGTGCTTAATTTCATTTGTGATTTTCATCTCTTGCCCTTGCCCAAATTTGAACTTTAGGGCTACAACAGTTTAAGGATTTGTTTTACTGAATTGAAAGTGATGATACAAGAGCCGCAAGAAATGGGGTTTGCTATAATAAAAATTTTTAGTTTATGACTTTCAGAAGTGCATGCCTCATGTTAGGCTCTTAAATGGTATTTCAGAACCAGTCATACTTAACAAGTAGTCAGTGTTTCAACACAACCGAAAGGTGTCATTATCAGTCTTTGTTAAGTGCTAATTACTTGGAACCATTAGAGGCTAGCTGTTTGGACAATCAGTTCTTTTTCTTCAGTTAGCTTTTTCATATTGGATGTTAAATACTGATTTCCTAGAAGTGTAATTAGAAATATTATTATTAATTTTTTACTTTTTTTTTTTTTTTAAGGGGATGATGATGAGATTCCACAGGAATTGCTACTGGGGAAACATCAGCTTAGTGAGTTGGGTAGTGAATCTGCAAAAATCAAGGCAATGGGCATTATGGACAAGGTACCTCTTCATAATCTAACTTGTTTTGGAAAATAAAATATTGATTAACATATAAAAACTTACTTCCCCTGTAACAACATTCCACCCTCTTCAAGTGTGCATGGACCTGAAGAACAGTTGGGCTTCTGCTCACTTATCTGAAGTGCTTAGAAAGTTACAGCATCTTAACTGTTACGCTTTCTGAAGCTGAGACATTTTTGTTGAAAGGTCCATTTGAAAGGTCCTCCTCTGTGTCAGTGTTGGTTATATGCATATATGTAATACATGTGCCTGAACAGTAAAATCTAAAATAATTAATCTGCTTTCACAAAAGTACGTCAACCTATAGGCTTTGCTCCTTACAGCTGTATTTGAACAGCCACAGTAAATCAGAACCTGCTGGCAAAGTAAAAAACTCCACCTTTCCTAATCTATACCATCAGTGCAGTGTAGATGTGTGATGTCCACCATCAACACAGAGTTGCATTCTTCCTTTATCTCTCAAAAAATCCTTAGAAAATTTAATATGCCAGGTGATAAGATTAATTTTCTGTAGACTGCGTACTATGGTTTCTTTGCCATACTTTTGCCCAGTCAGTTAGAAGAACTTCTGTTGGTGCAAACTTGTTGGTGTCACACCTGTAGAAACAGTGTTCTTGATTTCCTTTTATCTTCCTGGAACTCTTGGCAGTTTTATGTTAAACTCTTTGCCTGCTCTTGACCGCTTATGTTTATGGAGTGTCTGTGAAACCACTTACTATAATAGTTACTCTGGACTATTCCAAACTTCTTTAATCCAAACTTTAGATGTTCTTTCTGGATTTTCCTTCAGTCTCTCTACTTTCCTTTGTAGTATGTGGTTGGTATGACTGTTTCTCTTTCCTGACAGTTCTCACTCTTAACCTCTGTCCCATATTTTTCACATGTACATACACACGTCTACATAAAACCAGAATTTTGTTGCTTCTCATGGTGAATAGTGTCTAGATAAAAGAAACTGGCTCTCCTCAAGTTTAACATATTCCACAAATTATTTAATCAGAATTCTACAGAACAACAATAAGTGAGTTCAGTTTACTTTTTTCAACATGCTACTTCATTGAAGTTAACACTAATACTAAGAATACCTTTCCTTTTTATTGTCATTCAAGTATTAGGGAATTTATTTCTGCTTGTTCATGCACGTTGGATTTTCTCCTAGTAAAGCTCTGTATGGTCAGTTAGAATGTGTAGCTCATACTTGGATTTGGTAAATTTCTATTTCAAGAAACAAAAATGTATAACTACACAACATTAATGACAGGCAATTTAAAAATCTGTTTATGTGGATTTTGCTGGTTGAAAATGCAGTTTAATTGCAATTCTAGAATATATTCTACCTATTTTTTTTAAAATATCTGCATTCTCCGTATGTAAAATTGCTTACAATTTCAGTCATTCAGATTCTACAAGCTCTGTCCTTCATTACTCAACATTCTTTTCAGTGATGTGGAATCATTTATGTCCCTGCAGTTGTTTGACATGTTTCTTTACTTGTTTTAGCTCTCAACAGATAAAACAGTAAAAGTCCTGAACATTTTGGAGAAGAATATTCAAGATGGATCAAAGCTTTCTACTTTACTTAACCATGTGAGTCTGAAATTTTGTAATTTCACAGCCTTGTGCAGAATAGTTTTCTTCAATTGAGTCTTATTTAGTGATAAGTTCAAATACTGTGTCTATGTGGGAAAGGGATTTCTGATATAACATGTATGTGATTGAGATTGCCAGATTTTAATATTTGAAGCAAAATTCAATGAATCATATTTTTTCAGTACTAACCATGTTTTACTATGGTGTATTGGAAGCAACAATATTTTCTTTTGTTTCATTTCAGATATTATAGTTTCATCCTGAAATATTCACTGTAATTCTGGTGTACTTTGCATTGTTGGACCTTTCTTTGCTACTTGTCCATCAAACATTCCTTAGAAAATGAAAGAAGTAGTGCAGTTTTCACATGGACTGTATGTCCTAAGCATTAAGGAGGAAGTGCTTTGTTAAAGTGTTCTTACACTGCAAAGTGACAATTATCAATGTAAATAAAATTAACGGGAAGCTTAATATTTTAAGGGGGTTTTTTTCCTCATATACCTAAAACTACTCAAAGATCTTGAGGTTTTATGAGGTTGATATCACATATTTCACATTTCCTGCATTTATTTATTTATACACTTTTTATTCAAAACAATATTCTAGCAAGATTAGAATTGAGTTTTATAGAAAAAAAATCCTCATCTGTGGAAAGAAGAGAGTAATTGTTTGTATCAGAAAGGAAGAATTTGAACTTGAAAATGTAAACCGGAGACACATTGTTTGTATGTAAATACTTTCATCTAGATAGTTTGTAGGGGTTTCAAAGTTTCAGTATATGGTTCTGAATGTCTTTGGCAATACAAAAAACACATGAAAAGAAAATACTGGTTTACCTGCTCTACTTCACTGTGATGATGTCTAATGACTATTAGTCTATGCTAGTGATTTTGAGGTGATATTTTGTTTTAGTTTTTTGAAGTGAAACTCAAAATTATCAAGCTGTTAATGAGATTGTCCAATGATTGCAATTCAGAGGCAAACTTTGATTAAAAAAAGAAGCAGCAGCCTTTTCCAAGCAAGTTTTAGATTTTTCTTAAAACTATTAAAAATTCAATCATTGTGGTAAAGAAAGCCTCTGCTAAGAAGTAAGCTTACTACTTTTCCAGTGCAGTGAAGATATCTTATCTCTGTGTCAGTATATTTTTCAGAGGCAGAGGATGCTTTAATATTCTTTTCATTTCCAAGATTAATTACGGAAGAAATGATTACTTTTTTTCTTCCATAAGTCCTCTTTTGTTTATGTAGCAAATTCCTTAAAGCCATTATATCTGAGAAATTTGCAGGGACCTCCTGATTTGCAGGTTTTTGTTGATTTTACAATTATGTATATCGTTCATATGCACTATTACATTGGTTTAAATTTTCTTACTTCAGAGGGAAAAAGTTGTTACAGTTTCACCAACCTCTAGTATTTACAAGGAAAGCTGACAGTGTTGAACTGTGGTGTCATACAGGTAGTAAAGACCCTTCTTCTCTGGAGGCTCTGTCTGTACCAGAGAAGCTATGAGAAATTTTACCTTGCTTTGCTAAAATGACGTTATTACAACATTTAAGTAGTGCTGGATGGTCATTATTAACCTCATATATGTTTAGTACTTCTTACAAACACAGTAATACAGAGACTCTGTAGCCCATGGTAATCTAAATGGACATATTTGATGTTGGTCTATGAAGCAGAGAAAGTTGTGTACTTATGGATTTCGTGTGACTTGTCACAGTCTTTTTGTGTAAGAATTCCCTCTAGTGGCTGAAATTAGATGGATCAAAGCAGCAACTGGTGCCACTGAAGAAAACACCAGATGAAAGAGTTTAGATTTTGCTTAATGTACAATTGGTCTTAAATAGAGTATATGGCAATCTTCCCTCATAGTGCTTCCCAATAAGACACAGAAAGCTTCTTTGTGTTCTAGCAGAAAAATACAGAATACAGGACTTTGAAGACTTGTAACTTAGGGAAACATTACAAAGATGTTGCTAGTAAAACAAATAGAACTTGATTTTTAAAACAAATTACTTTTGTAACAAAAAGGAAATACAATATTTTATACATGAGTGTATGTAAGCATATTAAGGTAATGTTATTTTCTTTTACTTGGTGAGAATAAAAATTTGACTTCTTACTCATACTCTCCTGCTTTTCTTGCCTGTTGCAGAATAATGACACTGAAGATGAGGAAAGATTATGGAGAGATCTTATTATGGAAAGAGTGACAAAATCTGCTGATGCCTGTCTTACTGCTATCAATATTATGACATCACCAAATATGCCTAAAGCTGTATATATTGAAGATGTAATAGAAAGAGTTATTCAGTACACAAAATTTCATTTGCAGAACACTCTCTATCCTCAGTATGATCCTGTGTATAGAGTGGATCCTCATGGTGGTCAGTATGCTAAGAAATCTTTCCATATTAAAAGCTGTAAAAATTTAATCTACTGTATGATCATGTAAATGGTATGACTTTCTGGAATAAGATTTCTATATGCAACTTTTATACTGATAGTTCTTTCTTATCACATACAGCATCGTGAATTCATGCATTGTGTTAGTTTGAGGAAGATGAAACCTAGAGTAAAAAAACAATGAAATGTATCATCTGAAGAACTTAGTCATAAGCACCTTACTTTACTACAATGACAATGTAACCAAAGTACTTAAAATATTTAGAAGTTGGAAGTTCAACTTTGGTGTATAGTTATTATATGTAGGAATAAGTAATTTCATACTCATAATCTCCATGTAAATAATGATTTATTTCAAGGAAAACTATTTAGCTTCTAGTCTTCTGTTGTCATATTCATACCTACAGATGCATGTGTCCAATTTCAAGAACGTTTCTAAAAATATTGGATCCAGAATTTTGAGTAATTATGCAAAATTAATACCCTGTGAAACTCTTTCCTTCCAACTGATGTTACTAAGTAGTTTTCCTACATTGCTTTTACAAAACTGTAGTCTTGCAGTTGTTTTGGGGACACTTTTTGAGGAAGATCATCTTTCTAGTATTTATTATTTGAAACATTGAAAACATTAATGAATACATCTTTTTATTTTCTAGGTGGTGTTTTAAGTTCAAAAGCAAAACGTGCCAAGTGTTCCACTCACAAGCAAAGAGTTATAGTGATGTTGTATAACAAAGTTTGTGACATTGTCAGCAGCTTGTCAGAGTTGCTAGAGATACAGCTTCTCACTGATACAACTATTCTTCAGGTAGGTTTTTTCAGAAGAATTCCTGTCCAAAAGTGTTTGCTTCTTTTCCTAGAGTGAATGTAAAGTATGATTGTCTCAATGAAGCTTGAAAATCAGTACAGGTATTTGAATTCGTAACATCAGAATGACTAGATTGTTGTGTAGCATGTCACTGCAGAAGTGCATTTAATGATGAAATCTTTAATGGTTTCTCTTGTACACTTAAGAAAAAGTTAACCTGATTGTATTCAAGTATAAAGTAGTAGAATCATTTACATTGGAAAAGACCCTTAAGAACATCAAGTCTAACCATAAGCCTAACACTGCCAAGTGCACCACTAAGCCAGGTCCTTAAACATCACATCTACATGTCTTTCACATACCTTCGAGGATATTGGCTCACTCACTTCCCTGGGCAGCCTGTTCCCATCCTTGACAACCCTTTCCATGAATAAATTTTTCTTAACATCCAATCTAAACCATCTCTGGCACAACTTGAGGCCCATTTCCCTTGTCTTGTCACCTGTTACCTGGGAGAAGAGGGGTCACCAACATCACCTGGCTACACCCTCCTTTCAGAGAGTTGTAGAGAGTGATAAGGTCCACCCTGAGCCTCCTTTTCTCCTGGCTAAACACCTAAAGCACCCCCTCAGCCACTCCGCATAAGGCACATGCCCTAGTATAATTTAATAACTTTATTTGCAAATAGTATGAAGTAATTGTTGAACACCTTATCTGCTGAATGAATAATCTACTTGTGAAACTGCACAATTACAGTTTGTTAGTCAGATATACTTAAAATAACTTCTTTCCATTGATAGGTGTCATCGATGGGAATAACACCTTTCTTTGTAGAAAATGTCAGTGAACTACAGTTATGTGCCATCAAATTAGTGACTGCAGTAAGTACTTTTACTTCATGGGTTCATGTGCCCATATTTCTGAGAGTTCTTAGGTCATCTACAGAAGGCTGTATTTTCTTTCCGGTAGAGAATTGGAGTGTAGAATTAATGTTATTCTTGCATGTTTTTACAGTTTGATATCATAATATAGAAACAGTAATTCCCTGAGCTGCCCCACTTGAAGAGAACTCTATAGAAAGAAATAGCCTACTTAAGCAAGAAGCTTCTTAATTTTGATTGTCATTTAAAGTGTAGATACAAACTCCTTCCTCTTACCTGTCCTTTTTTTAATCTTAAGAAAT
>VZRJ01011850.1:35901-61177 GCA_013397565.1 Ptilonorhynchus violaceus
CAGGGTCTCCCGCTGTCCCGCGGGCACCGCGTGTTCCCTGCAGCTGGGAACACTGGGGTGCTGCAAGCCCCGGAGCTCTGAGCTCCAAACGGGACCCTGGGGACAAGGGAGTGGCTGGCGAGGGGCCCCTGACCCTGTGCCCAGCCCTGGCACCGGATCACTGGGTTCTGCAGCTCCAGGGGCTTCTCCTGCCTTCCCTCACCGTGCTGGCTGCTCTCACCTGGGGCAGGGATATGGGATTGCTCCCCTGAACGCAGATGAAATGTTCGGGACAATAAATACGTTCAAAATCCGGGGATGCAGTGGCAGCTGGGCCATTTCCCCTCAGCGAAAGCAGCTGGGAATGGGAGCAGTGGAGTCGCCAGGATCCCATTTCAGACTTCACCCGGCATCTGCAGTAACATCAGCACCTTCCAAAAAGCAACAATCCCCAGTTTTTGAGCACCTGAAGCGCCTGTTGCACCTGTATTTACTCCATTAGGTTGTGTCACATCACATTTGAACTGGAGACGTCGTGGCTCAGGCGGCTCTCACGCTGCAGGAGGCAGGAGGAATCCTGCTGGGTGAGGGAAGGATCCCACAGAGATTCCTAAGGAAATTGGGATTCTGGCGCGTGGTGGGCAGCTGCCACAGTGGGCAGCACCTGCGGATGGGAACACGCACGGTGGGAGCTTCCATGGTGGGCAGTACCCCTGGAAAAGGTGACAACCCCCTCTCTGAGCTTCATGGGGGCACACAAAATACAGTAGAATGAGGCAGAAATGCGGTAAAAAATGAATATTCTGAAAAAACAGATCTATGGGTAGACAGAGAGACAGATGGATAATTAGATGGATGGAGAGAGATGGATAACTGGATGGATAGATGGATGGATAAATGGATGGACAGAGTGTGTGTGAATGCACAGCATAGAGGTGCATGAGGAGATTTCCATGTCTGTTTTCCCTTCCACCTGCTTGTGCCCCCTCAGAATTCCCCTTTCTCTCACAGTTCCTGGTTTGCACTGACTTTTCATTGGTGGCCACGGTGGCCAGGGCTGGTGGCCAGGCCGTGTGTGGTGGCACTGCCGCACCAGGGTCCACCGTGGGTCAGTGTCCCTGCATGGCACAGGTGAGAGGGGACGGCACTGCCAGGGTTGGGGGTGACAGTGACAATTGTTACAGGCAAGAATTTCTAAACTTTGACCATACGTGGAGGGTAAAAAAAGCACATTTTAGTTAGCAAGTCACGGCTCCACAGAAACTTTGGGGCAATTCCGTCTTTCTCCTGCTTTGGTGACTTCAGGAGAACACGAACCATCCAATTATCCAATCATTTCTACACCGCCCGAGCAGCAGCCAAGAAGGAGGAAAGGTCAGCACATTCCAGAGAGCGGGACTAAAATGCCTTCATTTTCTGTAATATCTGTCTGTTTAATTACTGGAACAATTGTTTGAACAGTTTAATATATTAATTTAGCAGGAGGATAATTGTATGATTACAAATTCACTTCTAATTGTGTGATTACAAATTCACATGGGCCGTGATCAACTGAAAAGTTGGAGCTTGCGTTGAATGAAATCTGGAATTTGTAGGGGGAAGAGGAAAGGAAAAGGGATGAGTTTGGTTCCCTGCTCCTTCCTCGGGCTGGGAAAATGCTTCAGGAATCGTGTGGTGTGCGTGCTGTGCCAGGAGGGTGCTGGTCCCAGCAGGATGGGGCAGGGGCTGCCCTGCCTGTGGGGTTTGGGGCCCTGGAAGGGATGTGGAACACCAGGACTGACCTGGGGGAGCAACAGCCATAAGAGCAAAGGGATTTGGGAATTTCTGACTGGGCTTCTGAGAGAGTGTTTGATCCTGATACTCCTGGCGAGGGGTTGGCTTCGAGTTTTGAATTTTTCCTGGAAAAAAGCCAGTGGAACCTCAACCCACAGCACCTGGGATTGGGCATTTAACATTTCAGATTTTGCTTGAAAAGGTCTGTATTGATAACTGATTAATTTATAAGGCATTGGGTCCACGGGTCCCTGCACTGCTGCAGCCCCCCAAGTCCCCACAGCCCCCCAAGCCCCGCAGGGGCTGGGGCAGGCTTGGCCAGAGGGTTTTCCAGGGGGTCCCAGGGACAGCCTGGCCCAGCCGGCCCCACAGCAGCCGGGGTGTCCCTGTGCACAGCTCAGGTGCCATTCCTGCAACCACGAGCCAGAGAGAAAATCAGTCTCTGACAGCTCTCCATGGAAATGTCACCGAGCATAAACACGGGGTGATCTTTGCTGCGCCCCGGCTCCTCGGGGAGCCGCCGGCCATTCAAGAACGCGGCCAGCGGGTCCTAAACGGGGTCACCTCCCCTTTGAAGTGCATTTGTATCCACTCCACCCGGCCTGGAGCCCCTGCCGGCCGCCACACGAGGCTCCTCTGCCCTCCAGGCCGCCTGCAGACCCCGGCACAGCCCCTCCGGTGCCCGGCCCCGGTGCGTCCCCGCAGCGCCACCCTGCCCCTGCCCGCACCCGCGCCGGTAATGGGGTCGGGGCTCAGGCGGGGCGGGGGTCCCTCTGCTGAAGGACACAGGGACACAGGGGCAGTGAGATCCCTGCCCCCACATCCCACGGGACACGCTCATCCCTGCCTGCTGCTGGCAGCGTTCCTCGTGCTGATGCGATTTTCAATTATCAGAGAAGTTCCCAGATTTCTGCCTTTGTCCAGTATCTTCCAAAGTATCTCATTCCAGACAACAATTCTATAATCCAACCGTGACAGGACAATCAGTCACACTCTAAATTAAGCATCTCAAATAAGGATTTATTAGAATTAATCGGACAATTAATGTATGGCCATTAAATAGAGTTTATTAAAATACATCTAAGTGTATTAACTATTTAATAGAAGAGAGATTGGTCATGGAGTTGGCAAAAAGCTTTCCAGTCGTCCTCTCTCTCCCAGATTCTGGCAGGCAGCACCAGGGGGCTGGATCCAGGTAGGGAAGAGGAGAAGAAGGAGAAGGAGAAGGAGAAGGGGAAGGGAGAAGGAGGAAGAGGAGGACAGGGCTGGTAGCAGCACTGGGGTCCCTGCTGAGCCCCCCCCACCCGGTGCTGCCCAGGCCGGAGCAGTTCATCCCAGCCCCAGCTCCACGTCCGGTGCCGTCGCTGCCTTTCTCTTCCCCCTCTCCTCTGAAGTGCCTCCATCACCTCGAGTGCCATCCCAGCCACTCCAGATGATCCCATTTATCCTTTGCACTTGTGCAGAGCTGTACACTTGCAAAGCAGCCCTTAACTAATTAATCAGATGTTAATGATTCCTCCAAGGTGCAGCAGAGCAGACAGCTATCAATCCTCGCCTCTCCCGCTGCATCTCCCCCGCCTCCACAATTAGATTCCAGCCGATTTTCCTCCTCCTTTGCTCTGTTTTCCCTGTGGCCTCTGTTCCGGGGAAGGACGGTGCAGCAGCATCCATCAGCCCTGTGCTCGTTACTGCTGCACACTGAGCCGGGCTTGGCCGCCTTTCCTGCCAGGAATTCCAGCCTGGGAGTGTGGGAAGGCTGGGCAGGGAGCAGAGGAAGGCCGGGCTGCAGACATTTGGGTCAGTTTGGAAAGCTGAAGCTGTTCTTGGAGAAATGACGTGTCCTAGAGCCACCCCACACCTCCCACCCTGGCCTCGGTGGCCCAGGAGGGAGGTGGCACCTCCCGGGTGTTCCCGGTGCGCTCCCAGCACTGTCGGGTCCTGGGGAAGGGAGGGGGATGATGGGGATCCTGTGTGGGAAGGGAGCAGGTGAGGGGCAGGGCTGCTCCCCCTCTCCTGGCAGCGGCTGTGGCACCTCTGCAAAGAGACCCAGGAGAGCAAACACCCCCTTCCCCAAAGCAGGATCCGGCTCCTGCGGTCCCGAACGAGCCGGACACAGATCCCGCGGGATGAGGAGGGGCAGCACTGCAGAAGCACCCAGCAACCGAGCTCAGCTTTTGGGGACCACCACCCCCTCCAGAGGCCCAGCAGCGGCTCAGGCCAAGCTCCTGGCTCCGTGCAGGATGTGATGGACCCGACCCACGGGGCTCTGCGCTCCCAGTCCCTGACGGAACGGTGGGGAGCGGAGCAAGGGGAAAAGGGCAATGCAAAAATACAGATTTTTATGATATGCAAAAATATTCCGAGCCAATGCAAATGAAGCAATTTAGCCTTGCAGGCATTCCTCTGCGCACCATTATGAAAAGTTCCAGGTCTGGAATTGCCATTTCTAATCACAAGTGGGAGCCAAGGCAGGCGGAGCCGGGGCCGGGGCCGGGCGGATGTGGGGAGTGCGGGGCAGGATCTGTCCCTGCCGTGCCCGTGCATGCACAGAGCCCACAGGAACGCCAACGCTCCGAGCTCGGGGTCCAGGCGGGGGGCAGGGGTGCGTCCATGGAGAAATGAGTTGGAATTCGCTGAGGTCCTGCTGCCCCGAGCCTTTGGTGCAGGGCAAGCACTCAGACGGTTCCTAGGATGGGACAGAGGGCTCCAAATCACCCCCTGCCATCGTGTCCGCACCCCGGTGAGCCTCCCACCCCTCAACTGAGGGAGTGCTGGGAGCCGGGGGGAGCGTGGGGGCACCGAGGGGCTCTGAAGGGGCACATGAAATCCGTAATTATAATTACAATAATGGCGACTCCGGGAGCAGCTGACTTCACCCCAGCAGCGGTGATACAACTTGGCAGGGCTTATCAGAGGGAACGGCAGATCCAATTAGGAATTAACGGTGCTGCAACCATGGAGCAAACACCCCTCACCCAGCCACCGGCTTCTGCTGGGAAAGCCTCTCCCCTCCCCAAATTCCCAAGCCAGGTCCCCTCCCAGGGACAACGTCTGTGCCCAGGACTGTGTCCCGTGCTGGGAGCACTGGCGCTTGTCCCGTGATGGGCCCTGGTGATCCCTGTATTTTGAGATGATTTTTTGTGTGTATTACAATAATTTCTTTAAGGAACTGGCTATTTCTTTCAGTTTTGTTTCCAAGGAGGCTATTGCTGTTCTTTGTCTGAATTCTCTCTTTCTAAAAGTCCACTCTTTTCACTTGGCTTCTCTTCCTTTTTTCCTCCAAGGAGTTATGAATTTCATTCTTTCACAGCCATTCCCAAACAGCCTGCTGCCTTCACATTCCCTGCTCATTCCTCTGCTGATTAGCACCAGATCCAGAAGAGTTTCCTCTCCATTTGTATTTATAGCTACACTTACAAATGGTTTGGTGCAGAGGAATTCAGCGGAGCCCTGTGAAATAACCTGGAATGGGGAGGGTGAAGGGAGAGACAGAGGAAGCAGCTTTTGTTTGGCCAAAGAAAAGTCCGAGGGGAGAGGAGAGGACGGGCTTGGAAATGCAAAAGGCAGCTGAAGAAGAAAGTCACGCACTGCTGGCTCCTGTGGGGAAGAAAGGGAATTTGGGCTTTGTGTGAAGGATAAAGAGGCTTTTCAGGCCAGGAAGGACAAGCAGCTGTCGCGAGAGGCTCAATCCCTGCTTGCCGCTGACCTCCAGCGGTGGCTCCGAGCCCTGGGTTCCCCACCCGGGGCGTTTGTGCCAGCGGGGACCGGGCAGGGCCGCTGCCGACTCCGGGCTCCAGTTCCAGGAACCAGGCTGAGGACAGGAGCCCCGAAATCCCGGGATCCTGCCCCTGTCCCTGCCCACTCCCCTGCCCGTCCCCAGCAGCTCCTGCCCGACGCCACCAAGGGGCTATCGAGGAGTCGTTCCCTGTTCCATAGGGGACTAACGACGTCAGGCTAATTAATAAGCAATGGAAGTGTAAACAATGGTGTCAAAGGGAATTTAATTATTGGCAATATAATATGATTTTGATTAATACAATTACATTCTTTAATTGCATTAGTAAAACCAAAAACTAGCTCAGGGTCACTAATTCGATTGAAATTTCCAGCTAAATAAGCTCCAGCCCTTCTCTCCTCTCTGGGAGGACGGGCCACGGGCAGGATCTGTGGCACGAGGACAAGGCCCTGCTGGCCCAACACGGGGCAGTGCCAACACGGGTGACATCCACCAGCTGCTCCCTGGGCCCAGCCAGGACCCTGCCCGGGGTGCAAGACCCTTCTCACCCCATTGGCACTGGTCCCTGGGCACAGCTGGGCACAGCTGGCAGCCCAGCATGGCCCATGTCCTGCTGCTGGTCTGGAGAGCGGTGGCACCCCTGGGCAGGTGGAGATGCCACTGATGGTCCCGTGTGTGGGGGGACGGAGAGCAGCCCCCCACTTTTGGGGTCGGCGTGTGAGAGCCGGGGAATGTTTGAATTCCTCCCGGTTGTTCCTGCACGGCGGAGCTGGCCCCGGGCTCCAGCCAGGAGCGCAGCGTGCAGACACAGCTCAGCTGGCTGGGCAGCTCTTCCAATTACGGGTGATCAAAATCTAATTATTGACTTTAATAGGAGCTGAATCTGGCCTGAAGAATCCAGGAACAATTACTGTGGGTTCCCGTTACACTAAACGGGAGCGACAGGACCGCTCCCTCTGCTCGCCGTGCCGAGATCAGGGCTGGGAAGAGCCGAGTGAAAACTTGGGCTGATGCCTTTGGTTTTCCTCTCAGTGCAGGAATTGGAACAGCGGCAGAGCCCAGCCCAGGGACACCCCAGGGATGGGGGATCGTGGAATCCCAGACTGGTTCGGGTTGGAAAGGACCTTAAAGCTCATCCAGTCCCACCCACTGCATGGGCAGGGACACCTTCCACTATCCCAGGGTACTCCAAGCCCCGTCCAACCTGGCCTTGGACACTTCCAGGGATCCAGGGACAGCCACAGCTTCCCTGGGCACCCTGTGCCAGGGCCTCCCCACCCTCACACAGAGGTTTCCCCCCCTGGCCTGTCCTAACGGGATGTTGCACTTGGGACAACTAAAAAATTGAGCTCAAGAAAATAAACGTTTGCCTTTGCAGAAAGTTCTCCTGCAGAATTGACAATTTGCTGGAATAAGGAGGACCTTTTAAGCTCAGTTTCCCACATCTCCACGGGAGTTTTTCTGTTGTTATTTGAGTTAACATCAAACCCAACATGTGGATTATAAATACAGACACATCCATGCAGGAGTGAAGTCACCGTGCAGCTCAGGGACAGCTCTGCAGGGTTTGCAGGCGCTGGGACGTGTCCCTTGGTGCTGTCCCGGGGCCGTGGGGAGATTTCAGCCCCATTCCCCCTCCCTGTGGAGCAGGGCTCCGGATTCCCACGGGAGCACCGTCTGCATCCCACAGGATGCTCGGGACCCTGGGCCTGGCCTCCTGCCCTGCTGCCAGCTCAGAGCAGGGGCTGCTGCCGGCGCCTCCTGGAGATTCATTCCTCCTGGAAGTGTGTGAGAACAGACACAACCCTTCCAGCTGTGCATTATCCACCCGCTGGACTGTGACGGCTCTTTGTGAGCTGTGACGCCGCGTCCCATAAAAGCTGTATTTAGGATCCAGTTTAAAATTCATATTTTCTACCACATAGAACATAACGGCTCCTTGGGAGCCCATTCAGCGATTATCAGAGGGACGTGTTTGTGGAGTTGTTTCTGAAGAAACACGTTTATTTATTTAGAGGCTGTTCTGAGGAGGTGCCCCATGGCCCGGCTGGCCTGGCGATCCTGGGGGGACAAATATCCACATATAGGGGAGGAATTGTTCCCTGTGAGGGTGGGGAGGCCCTGGCAGAGGTGCCCAGAGAAGCTGTGGCTGCCCCTGGATCCCTGGAAGTGTCCAGGGCCAGGTTGGGCAGCCCGGTGCCGGTGCCACCATGTCCCCCTCCCAGGTGAGCAGCAGGTCTGAGGTGGGCAGGTAGCCAGCAAAAGGAGAGTCTGCTCTAAAACAAAGGCATAAAAGCACTTTTTGGGACAAAATTTTTCTTTTGTTTCTAGCAAAAAGCAGATTTATGGGTTAATAAACATCTACGATTGGCCTCTGAAAAAATACACTCAGGTAGACAGGAATTATTCATTCAAATTAACTATAAATTAAGATCAGCCTAATTTACGTCCATTAAAATGGAAAACCGTATTATCTCCCATTCAAAGGAATTTGTATTTGATGCAAATAGGACAAATTCAGAAAGTTTGGAAATGTTCTCTGATTGTTCATTTGCATCGTTAACCGGCAGAGAATGGGCCTGTGATTTCAAAATGGGAGAACAGAAGGAACAATAATTAGTTATGTAAATAATGTGGCATTCTTGTTTATAATTAGTCCAAGAATAAAATAAAATTCAGGCATGTCACAGGACTCATTTTCGTATGCAAATGAACAATCAAAATTATAAACGGTAATAATGCAGTTTGGGAGAATGTGGCATTTCTAATTTATTAGCCCAGGCAGAAGCCGGAGCTGATTCCAGTTGACGTTGGGAGATTTCAAAGGTACCTCCGGGATGGAACAAACCTCCAAAAAAAGAGAAAAAAGGGAGAGAGCGGAAGGAAACGGTGTGGGATCACCTGTTGGAGCGCCTCCTGAGGGGAGAGGGTGCAGAATTCCCTGTGGCTCCGGGCAGGGTGGGAATGCCTGCACACTCCGGGGCCGCAGCCTCTGTGCTGGGTCCTGCGCCAGGAATGCTCCTCCTTAACGAAAAACTGGAGGGATGTGGGAATGCTTTAAAATCCTCTAAACTCACCATGGTCTGCAACCACAGAGAGGGTCTGTTTTTTCCAGGAAAATGTGGTAGAGAAGGGAGCCGGGGCTGGAAATGCTTCCCGCTGGGTCTGGCATTCCGCTGGCTGCCCCAGCACGGGGGTGGACACATCAGAGAGCAGGTCAGGACCCAGCATCGGGTGACACAGGCCCCTGGAAATACCCGCCCACACCCCTAGAAAAGCCACATTCCCACGCATTCCCGTCAGTCGTTCCCATTTCAGCCCCTGCCGTGCATTTTGGCCCCTGTGGTTCAACACCAACAGCTTTTGGAGCTTGGAATGTCCCTTCCCTTTCTGTCCCGCCTGGCTGGGGCCAGGGACATGAGCACCACTCCCAATTTTCCACCTCAGTCCCATCCAAGGTCCTCAGAGACCCTGCCAAGGACACGGAAGAGCCTCTGCCCTCCCTGCCCATCCCCGGGAACGGCTGAGCCGGGGGATCCCCAGGACAAGCTGAGCTCTAGGAATGCAAGGGATTAAATAGCGGTATTAATTATTAATTATGGCTTATCTTGCTGCAGAGTGTGGAACAGGAGTCAGAATCTGCACCAGGGAGGACGGGACATCTCGGGAACAGGAATGCTCCGGCTGCTCTCTTAAAATATTCTCCCACCTCAGCTCGACGCTGGAGCCCAGGGCTCTCAGCGGAGCTGAGCCGAGCGTGTTGGATAATAAAAGCAAGGGAAGGAACTTTAATTAAGGCTCCTCAGGCAGATCCTGCTGAAGGGGAGGGAGGGCAGCTCAGACTTTCCTGGCCAGGGCTGCGGGGGAAGGAGGAGCTGCCTGGGAGGCACTGGGGGATGAGCATCATCCTGCACCCCCGGAGGGACAGAGGGACTCGCCCTGGATGCAGCCACGGGGGTCCCGGTCACCCTGCAGGGCTGTGGGACTGCGCAGGGAACTCCCATGGGAATGCCAGTGCTCCAGGGGAACCAGCACTTTGTCCAGTCCCAAGCCCTGGATTCTTGAGGGAATTCTCAAAGGGAGCACACTCCAAAGCCGGGCTGGGATCCCCAGCATCCCTCTCCATAGGGATCCCAAGGATCTGCTCTGTGCGAGGGGCTGTGTGAGGTTCGGAAGCTGCTGGAGCCCACCAGCACTCCCTGGAAACATCCCAGGGCACCATCCCAGGGCTCCAGCCCTCTCCAAAAGGCGGGGACTCGGCTCCCAGCAGACACCGCGCTCAGCACCAGCAGGAGAAGCCCAGATCCCAGTGCTGAGCCTCGCAGAGCTGGAACAAAGCCTGAGCGATGTTTACCCGCGTCACTGAGGCCTCGGATGCCAAACCACTGAGTGAACCTTTCTGTCAATCCGACACTTTTAGGGTAATTTAACTTAATAACACCTTTGTCTGCACAAGCGTTTGTATCTGAAGGGTTATTACCGTCGCAGTTATTTTAGGTGGGTTAATGGGATGGAGTAGATTTGAAATTGTCAGTGCAGCCACGCAGGCGGCTGCTCGCAGTGTTTACCTTCCCCATCCTTCCCTTGCTTTACAGAACTTCCCACCCTCACCTGAAAGTGCCGTCATAAATTACGAGCAATTTCCCCCCAGGTCCTCATGCACCGTTAATTCCTCGTTTGGAAGGAAAAAATAAACCTGTCCGGGTCTTAATTGTTCCAGCTTTGAGCAGAGCCTGGGCTGGGCGCGGGGCCTCTGGGCCCTGTCAGAATTTTTGGCCTTCTTTTAGTGGATATTAAACTCATCAGATCAGGGGGCTCACAGGAAAAGGGAGAGGGGGAAAGAAGTCTTCTTGGTAGAAGAAGGAAAAATTATTGTGGAGAACAATCAGGAATTGACCAAGGCAGTGGCAGAGCCCAGGTTCCCTCCTGCTCCTCAACAGAGGGATTTTAGGAATCAGGAATTTTTAGCCGTGACTGCAGGTGTGCAGAGGGCAGGGATGTGCAGCCCATTGCCCACCGGGAGCTCCTGGGGCTCAGGCTGCGAGGGAGGGAATCGCAGCATTTGCTGGGAGCCTCCTCCATCCCGCGAGCCGCTCCCAGAGCCGAGGCTGGGCACGCAGTGGCTGCCACCCCCGCTCAGCAGCTGGCACCGCTGCCTGGCAGATGGCAGCCCGGCTCCACAGCTGGCACATCTGCACGGCGCTGGCACCTGCGCCCGGCATCTGCCCCTGCACGGCCCCGGCAGGATCCTGCAGCGGCAGTGGCAGCAACGGAGGAGGGGGCTGCGCCCACCCTGCTGCCAGCCCCTCTGCCCTTCCCCTGCGCCCACCCTGCCGCCAGCCCCTCTGTCCTTCCCCTGCGCCCACCCTGCTGCCAGCCCCTCTGCCCTTCCCCTGTGCCCACCCTGCCACCAGCCCCTCTGCCCTTCCCCAGAGCCCCCGGCTGGGCACGGCTGGGCACGGCCTCGCCCCGAGCCCGGCACCAGCCCGCCCCTGCTGCCTCTCCCCGGCCGCGGGTCGTTTCTGGGCGAGAGTCACGGTGAGGGCAGCCGGGCTGTCCCGTGCCAGGGCTGGCACCTTCCCTGTCCCCTGGCCGGGTCCCCTCGGTGCCTCCCAGCCGCCCCTCGGGCCAGGTGACCTTGAGGTGGCTTTGCTCTTTGGCTCAGCTGCAGTCAGAAGATTAAATTCTGCTCCTGTCCTGGGAATCTGATGATAAAAAGTCCTTTCTAGACAGAATCCGGATAATGAACAGCTCCCTGGCTTCGCGCTGGAAGAGGGAGTGTGGAGTTATTACTGCATTAAAAAATCTCCGAAGTCAAGTAAATTCACCACAGACACGGAGGAGCAGAATTCCTCCTCATTCCAGCGGGGTGGAGCATCCAACATCATCAATAAGGCCGTGCTAATTGCAGCTGGGTGGGAGCACGGGGGCTCTGCCGGGGGTGCTGGGAGCGGCTCCCGTGCTCCCCCTCCTCCCCCCGTGTCCATCACTCTTCTGCCGAGGCCGGAGAGGGATTTGTTCTGTAGGAAAACACTTCTAGTGCCCATCAAAACTCCACGCTCCAAAGCACCAGGGGTGTGGGGCGCTGCTCCACGCTCGGATGTGGCAGCTCCGGGAGAAAACGCGGGACAGGATCCCTTGCCTTGTGTCCCCGGGATGTCACTGACCAGGGCCTGGGGACTCAGGTACAAACCCTGTGCTTTAATCAGCGAACACAAAGAGAGGCCAGGCCGGGAGACAGAAGAGCTGCCATAAACAAAGCTGTGGCGTGTCTCTGGCATTAGTCATACACCAACAGGGACGTGGGACATATATCTGGGTAGGATTCGGGATAGCTGCTAATTAAAAAAGCCTCTGACTGCTGGAGAGTGTTAATTCACAGACAGCGTGGTCCCCCTGGGCAGAGCTCAGGGCGAGAAAGGATTTATTTACACCTCACACAAGTTGTTCTTTTTGCAAAGGTTCCGCTTAATCGGAATTTTTTCAGAAGAATTTGTTGAACAAAGAAGGAATTGAGTCTCTGATGGAAAATCTCTGGCTTTCCTTGTCCTGTTTGCCTTTAGTTGGGGCTGGAGCACCTCTCCACGGGCACAGCCAGCACCAACTTCCCGTCCTTTCCCAGGTGTCACGCAGCCCAAGCCCTCTGTCACCACAACGACATCCCCGTGGGCCCCCCCGAGCTCCGAGTCAGGCTGCTTGGACCAGCTCAATAAATTTTCATAGAATCCTAAATGTTTTGGGTTGGAAGGGACCTTGAAGAGCATCTCGTTCCTCTGGCTGGCGCAGGGCTGGTGTGAGCGGGATCTCGGGGCTCAGCCTGCTCTCCCTGAGGGATGCTCTGTGGGACGCGGGAGCGCTGCAGGAGCGTGCCCGCTGCCCCCACGGCCTCCCCGTGCTCTGTGGGGCCGGCAGACACCTCCAGAGCGGAGAGGCTTCCTCACCTTCAGAGGGATCTTCCCAAATTGCCGGAGCCCAGCGGCCGGGGCGGGCGCGGGGCGGGCGCGGAGGCTGCGCCGGCTCTGTCAGCACGGAGGACAAGCAGAAATCGCAATTTCTCACCGAGGAGCTGGGCTGACACCTCCGCGACCCGCGAGCAGCAGGGACTCTCGGCACACCGGCACAGCCCGGTTGTTTGCTGCGCGGGGCTGACACCGCTGATTAGAGCAGACAGGCGGGCAGGGGATGAGCCCGAGCTGCGGCCGGGCTGGGGCTGCCTCCTCCTGACCCCAAACCTGAGAGCTCCTGCCCTGCATCTGCAGCTAAATAAACCAAGTAAATCATCCTGGCAGATAGATAATTAAATAATTATCAGCCACTTAATAACAAGGAGTGGGTGTTCAGAATTAGCATATTAGACAGTGTCTTTAAGGGCTAATTGTTGCATTACATCAGAGTTACTCATTCATTATTCTTGTCATTTCGGGTGATAATTTGCACTTTAGGAGACAGAGACAATTTTAGCAGGCAATTAGAGACATGTCAGGCTTGGCCTAGTGAGTTACTGTCACAATTATTGCATTTTTTCCGGTGTCCTCATTTGCAGGAGTGTATTTAAGGGCAGTCTGGTGATTTCATGGGGAGGCAAAACAGGCACCGGCACCGGGAGAGGCGGCGGGGACGGAACCAACCCCGGTTTCACAGCTCCGGGGCTGCTGGGAGGGGCTGGGGGCTGGCAAAGGGAAAAGCCTAAAGGAAAAGAGGGTTCCGACACTGCCAATAGAAACACTTCAGAACCCCCTGGCTGGGGTCCCCAGTCCCACGCGTCCCCACGGCCACGGGTTTGAGCTGGGGAGCCGCTGCCCTCCTGCACCCCACGCCAGCCACGGATCCAGATCCCTACCCAGGACACGGCAGCAACTGGTGGATACATGGATTTTTTTCCAGGTTTTGGCAGCTTTGGTTACCTGGAGGGGCAGGGACGGGCACCGGCAGCGAACTCCCAGGAGGAAGCTGTTCCCAGGGAACACGGTGCTCCTGCCCATCCCGGTGCAGTCGTGTCTCTGCCTCCCCAGAGAGGAAAAGCGCGGGGATGTGCCCGGTGCTGCTTAGCCTGGCTGAGCCCGAGAGCACTGACAAGGCTTAAATATTCCTTAAACTACAATCGAAGGGAAAAGCTGGATCTGCAGCAGCTGCACCTTGGGATACATGCATTATAAGGGTATATACAGTCAAATAGAGTTAATTAAGCTAAAACCACAGTAAATCTGCCAGGCCCATATTAACACTATAGTCAAAATAGTGGAAAATATAGTATTTTCCCTAATAAATCCTGTTCTGTTACAGATTTATGTTGGCATCTGCATAGTTACCAGAGTTTTACAATAATCATTGATCAATCAAAGTTTTATGACAAAACTATAATTTTCCTGTGTTTCTTTCTTACTTAGTTTCCTAGTTTGCTTAATTCCCAGAATGCAATCCAGTAAATCTTTGGGGCTGAGATATTAAGTAGATAATAAGAATGCCATATAAGATTTGCTTATATTTTAAACTGTCCTTACAAATGATTTATAATTAGGGCCAAATCTAAGACAAAACATTATTAAAGTCAAAACCCTCCATAAATTACCGGAGTTTGCTTATGCCTGTAATAATTTATTAGAGGTTTACTATAGTATTTTCTCTGGTGATATCCAAAGCTTTATATGTCATAAATGGGAAATATGGGTTGGTAAAACACACAGAAAACAGGAATGATCCCCAGTGACCCCCGGTGACAGACTCTGAGACACCGACAAAGGCGTTTTGCTGTGGGAATAAAACGGCTCCAGTGATCCAACTGTGCCAAAGGCGTCTTTGTTCCGGGAAATTAAATCTCGCTTTATAGGATTTTATAAGTTACCCCTTTCACAGGTGGAGCGGAAGCTGCGGCCGGGTGGGCAGAGGGGAACGCTGGGTTTGTGTTTCTGGCACCCCAGCGAGGCTCTGCCGTGGGAAACCCGCCCGGGGGGCGCAGGGCCGGCAGTGCCCGGGGAGGGCACAGGGGCTTTGCCGTGTGGTGTTTGCCTGCGTGGGGTTTGCTCCGTGTCCCCTGTCACCCGCCGCCACCCTGCTGCGAAGCACAGAGCCCCCGTCCCCGTGGCCACGCTGTCCCCAGAGCCATCGCTGGCACCACCGGGGCGCTGCTCCTCCGGCCATGCCCGTTCCACCCTGCTCTTTTCCACACCTCGCACCTCACCCTCGCGGCTGTGTGTCCCTCAGGCTGCTCAGAGGCGCTGGATTTTCCTGGGTTACCCGTGGGCAGCTCTCAGGGCTGGCACAGGATGTTCCCGGTCGGTCCCGGGCAGGTACCCTTGGATTTTTGTCAGTATTAATGTCGGAGTGACTTTGCTGCGAGTGAAATTCTCTGTTTGCAACAAGAACTGTGTGAAGGTCTCCATAAAGTGCTTCCCAACATCCCAGCTGTGCTCCTGCCTGTGCCGAGCCGGGCTGAGAGCGCAGCCCAGCCTCTGCCCATCCCAGTGCTGGTACCGGTACAAGCCCAAACCATCCCCCGGGACACACTGGGACACGCTGGACGGCAGGGGCAGGGGTGGAGCTCAGCCCCGCTCCCATGGGAAGCAGCAGAGCTGGGTGGGTTGACCTGGAGCGGAGTTGGGTCTCGGGCTCGGGGTTTGGAGCTGGTGGGAAGTACCGGACACTCAATTTAATCTGTGCCCGGAGCGGGTGACCGGGATCCCTGGGATGGGCGGGGGCACGGCAGCGTGTGGGCAGCAGCGGAGGAGTCGATGGCACGGGAGGATGGGAATGAGATGAGGAAGGAGCTCACGGCTGCTGGAGGGAGCAGAGCCGGGAGAGGAGTCCCCGCTCGTGCCATTAAAAACTCCTTCCTCGTCCCTCACAGCAAAGAGGGAAGAACAGAAATGACACCTGAGGTCAATCTGATCGTCCGTCAAAATACAGAAAAATAGAATACAATAAATTAAATTTAAATTTAAAAAAGAAAGTAAAATAAAATAGAATAGAATAAAATAACAGCAGCTAAGCAGACAAAGACAAGTGCCTGCAGAAGCTGCACCAGTGCGTGTTCTGAGCATCCTGGCGGCTGCATGGCCTCTGCCTCTCCGCCTGTGATAGCATCAGAGGCACTGATTGCATCGTACGTTTGTTATCAGTCTCTCCCCATCCATCTCCCACGGATAATCCCTTTGCTCCCACACCAGGCAGTGCTGATCCCTGTCCTACCCCGGTGCAGAGATCCTGGGTGCTCTGAGAGCCACCGCGATTCTCTCAGGCAAATCCCTCTCGGATCCAAGCAGAGACTCTGCAGGAATGTTCCTCCCCATGGAGGACGGCACCAACAGGGCTGAGTTTGGCCTGAAAGGAATTTGTGTTCCTGGGAATCGCCATTTGCACCTCGACCAGTGGTTCTGGGGTGGGTGTATCAATTACAGAATGTTGGATGGCACCTCCTGCCCCGCTGCCCCTGCCCGGCGCCCGCTGACAAAGCCTGGCGCTCACACGAGGATCCCAATTCAACGGCTGTGCAAATGGGACAGGGCTTAATTAACCCACATTAAACTCCTCTGTGGACATTAACTCGGGACTGAAATCCTGGTGCTCGGGTTTAGCTCAGCCTCTGCTCGCTTTAACGCTGAATAAAGTTTTCACTGCGGGAGGACATTTAATGAACTTTAGCTAATTCACTGCAAATTCACACCTTAAAGTAACTGTAATTAAATTTCCTGAGCAACCTTGGAAAAGCAGGACCCAATGCAGCAGCTCCTCTTCTCTTTATGAAATATCTGCTATTTTATTCGTGGGGGTCTCGGCCTCCCACCCGGGCAGGCGCTGGGGCCTGGGGCAGGGCGGGTGGGATGTTGCAGCCACCTGGTTGGCATCGTGAGGGTCAGCACGCAACTACAGCACGACCAAGGTGAGCTCCCCGTGCCCTCCAGGGCTGAGACCTGCCATTTCCCTGCTCCGTGGTGAGTCCCATCCCGCAGGACCCCAAGGACCCCCCCGTGCCACTCCCACGGGGCAGCCCCATGTCCTTGTCCCTTCCTCGGGCTCTGCACGGCCACGCTGGGGGCAGCAGCACTCTCCTGGTCCCTCTCCACTCGTAGGGAGGAGCAGGGAGAGGAGCCTCCCCCGCCACAGAGATGGATGCAGATTACGCCATTAATTTTTTATGTGAATTCAAAAAATTCCGTGTTGACTCCATGACGCAAATGGGTATGAAAATTCTGGCGAGCGCACTCATTGTTACAGAAATCAAATGGCTCAACAGCCACTAATGAGGCAGACAAGAAGCTTCACTCACCCTCTGAGGATTTGAAGGCAAGAAGAGGAGAAGGAGCGCGTTACATTATTCATGTGCCTTGTTTGAGTTTCAAATCCTAGGAAGTCGCAGCGAAGGGGGATTTGGGATGTGCCGGTGACCTGCTCTGCACGGAGAGGGGGCAGGAAAAGTCCTGTTCCCTAATTGAGAACTCCTTGCAAACGCAGCTCCCGGCTGTCCAGAGCAAGGGCAGAGAGGGCTCCATGGGAATGCCCCGTGCCTGGGAATGCCCCGGGGATGCCCCGGGATGGGGGAATTCACTGGCAGCACCCTCAGGCACTGCCGCCTGTGATTGCCCGGCGCTGCCACCCACAGGACCTGACCTCGCTGCAAACTGTTTAAAACACATCATACTCTGCTGGAACGGGGGCAGAATTCTTTAGGAGGGAAGGGAAAAAGGGGAAAACACGGGAGAACAATCGGTCTGAGGAGGAGGCGTGCAGGCAAGTGCTCCACGAGGCAGGGATGAGGTGCACAGTGCAGCTGTTGACCAAGTATTAAGGACTAATAAACAGATTCCTGGAGCCCTCCTGCATTTTGTAATTATTACTTGCCCATAAAACCCTCCTGCCAACATTATCTCAGCCAGCGTTCCCAGCGCTCAGGAGGTTAATGCAGAGCCGTAAATCCGCAGCAGGTCACAGGGGGAGAGGAGAGGGAGTGTTCGTAAATCTGGAGGAACCGCTCCAGTTTGTTTGTTTAATAAAATCCCGGTCCCCAAGGAGCAGCAGGGCCCTGTCGGGGCCTGGCAGGGACACGAGGGACCCGTGTCCGTCTGTCCATCCAATGGATCCCGCTCTTTGCATCCAAAGCATCCTGTGAGCCTGGATTCAGTATTTTATCTGAATGACCTCTCTGGCACTGCTGAGGTCACTGTCCCTGTCACCAGCCGGGGCCACCAAGCAGTGGCGGCGAGGTGCCCGTCCGTGCCACCCGGCAGCGCTGCTGTGCCACCGACGGCATTGGCAGCGCTGGGACCGTGGCTGACCACAGCCACGGCGGAGTTAAACTCCCTCCTCACGGCTCTCCAGGTCGGGGAATATTTGCTTGGATTTTACATCGGAATTTGAAATCCACAGCTACAAGGAAACATTTATTTTCTTGCCCTTCAATGATCAAACAAGTGGCGCCGAGGCACAAGGAAGCGGAGTTTCCATTAGAACTGTTTTCTTTTTGCTGTAAAATATCAAATATTTTGACATTTCCATCAGACTTCCCTTTGTATCAAAGCTGCAATGGCAGAACAGTCTCAAGGCATTTAGACTTCAGAGGTTTGTGCGTTTCTGAGCACTCCCTCCTTTACAAGGGACACTTCTGAAGAGACGTGTGATTTCCCTCTCAGAGACCAAAGGAGAGGTAATAAAAATGAGAGCCCTGTGAGGGCTGTGGGAAGCGGCTGCGGGCGGTGGGATCTCCGAGCTGATCCCTCTCCCAGGAGCTCCGAGCTGATCCCTCTCCCAGGAGCCGCAGTGTCCCAGAGCGGGCGGTGCCGGAGGGAGGGTGAGCTCCTGTCACCCCTCCTCCTTCGGACAGCTGGGGGATGGACACCGGGGCACCATCATCACCATCATCATCGTCATCATCACCACCATCATCATCTCCCACTGCGGGATGGAAGAACGAGGGTGTCCCTAAGAGCCGGGATCCATCGCGCTGCTCCAGAGCGTCTGGGGAGGGAAAGCAGCTGCTTCTCTCCGAGTCAGAGCTCCTGCCCGGGTCCTGTCCCAGCCTGACAAGGGACAAATACAATTTCTGGAGTCCCAGAATCGTTAAGGTTGGAAAAGTTCTCCAATACCCCCGTGCCCATATCGTGAAGGGCCAACTCACCCGTCCTTTGAACCTTTCCAGGGATGGTGACTCCACCACTTCCCTGGGGAGCCCGTTTGTGGGCAAAGTCAGCCCCGAGTTCTGGTGGGGGCACCCTGGGAGGGCCTGCGTGTCCCTGCTGCCCCGAGGGTGTCCCCTCGCCGTGGGGGCAGTCTCAGGGCTGTGTGCCCGACGCCAGGAATTCTCCCTGCTTTAATCAACAAGTGCCTGCGATCCCGGGAATTCCACGAGTGAGGTGCACCCCGCCAGACCTTTCAGCGAAGGGGGAGCCCAGGGCAGCCCTCCCCGCTCACGGGTGCCCTGCTGTCCCCACGGCCACACGGGAACCGGAGGGAGCCCCGGCACACCCGTGAGCAGCCACAGCTGGCCCGGCACGTCCCGAGCGACGAGCAGCAGGCGCGGGTCCCGGGGGTCAGCAGGATTCCCGCGGGTGACCCCGCTCCCACCGGCCCAGCTCCTCCACACGGACCGGGAGCGCAGCCGGAGCGAACCTGGAGCCGTCCGGGCGAGGCTCCATATGCCGGTCACATGTAAATGACTTCCCAGCAAAAAACCTGCTTTGAAGTCGCTGTTTATCTCACTCTGATAACAATCTGCTTCATTTCGCGTGTCAAAGTAATTAGAGCGTAATTATTTTTATTTTTTTTTAATACCGGGCACTGTAATTGCTGCAGGGTTCCAGGGGAGCTGGGGGAATCCTGCTCTGGCACTTCCAGCCCTCGCTGCCTGCTTGCTGCCTCCAGCCTGCTCTGCCCCCAGCCCCCCCCGTTCCCTGACTGTTTGCACTCCTTTTCTCTCGCCTGTTTGTGCCCGTGTTCAGTTTCTCCTTTTCTGTTTGTTTTCTCTAGACATCAATTTTTCATGCTGGAGAGCCGAGGATAATTAATTAATGATTCATAGGGATGCTGTGGCTATAATATAATGAGAGGCTGGTTCATAACCTGTTGCGGAGGCAGTTATCAGTAATTTCAGAATAATTAAGGGATGGTTTCAGCACATTTCAAAAGCCCTTACAGAATCAAGGAGATGGGCGAATTTATTTCTCTCAAAACACTCGGGGACACACCCTGGTGGCACAGGCAGCATTTCCCAGCTCCTCCGTGGTCCTGCTGTGGACCAGGGGCTGCGGAGGATCCCATCCTGGGGGCCCTCCTGCTTCAATCACAAGGGAAAAGTCCCCTCTTTCCTGCCGGCAGTCCTTCCCGGGGGAGCCCCGGGGTGGAAGTGCCCCGTGGCAGCCTGGTTTGGGGTATGGTTTATCATGGCAGGGCCAGGTTGGTGTTTTTCAACACAAGAGTGAGAATTACTGTAAATAACGTGACCCACGTTAAGTTATCATGGAATCACACAGCCACAGAGGGTTTGGTTTAGAAGGGACCTTAAAGCCCGTCTTGTTCCACCCCAAAGCCTCTTCTCCACCGGTCCCGGGAATGTTGAAGCGATGCTGGTCCGGAGCTGCCGCTCCCTCCCTGCCCTGGAGCGCCCAAATTCCCCCAGCGAAGCAAACCCGGCCCCAGAGGGGAGCCCCTCCCTGCCCTGTCACTGCCAACTCTTCACTCCCACCCGAGATGAGCAGATTTCCCCCTCTCTTTCTTCCCCCTTTTATTTTTATTTTTAGTACCACAGGGTGTTACACCCAGCCTTCCTATTAGGGGCTAGACATATTCAGAGCCTTAATGATAGATTAAATACCAAATACCTTAACATTTGAAAAATGACATTTATTATACAGAGTTGTAAATAGAGGGAAAAATGACAATAGAACACAGTGTAGATCTTACATAAACTGCACCGGCTCTGTGTAATGACTATGATAATGTCAGTGCTAACAAGCAGATAATTGGCATCACTGAGATAATTTTTGGCACCTTATGCAGAGGGGAAACTGCTCTGCATAATTATTTTACCTAGGAATATTCTTCATTTAACAGGTCCATTTGCATAACGGTTGGAACTTTTTAAGCTATAAAGGGTGTTTAATATGTCGATTTGTTTTATCCACAAAACAATTGTTTATTCATGAGAACTGGCACCTGAGGACTTTTGTAATGAGGCCACCGTGACCCAGTTGGAAGCCAGAGCCTTTTATTGGATTTAGGGGTCCAGGGGGCGGCAGGATGAGCCGACCCCTCACAAACACCTCCCAGGCTTTTATAGACGCTGTAACTCTGAGTCATCCTCTGTAGTAAAACTTTATTTCTTCAGCTACAGAGTTGATCACTCCGGTGTTTCACTGCTGGTGCAGCCACTGCTGCGGGGCCGTGTCCCTGTGTCCCCTGTGTCCCTGCGTCCCCAGCACGGTGTCACACAGCAGGGGAATCCTCCCCAGGCTCTCAGAGCCCAGCAAACCGTCCACATCTCTGCTTGCAGTGAAGCAGGGGCTGGGATAACACACGGGGTGTGAAGTGTCCAAAAGCTTTTCCAGGAGTTGTGCTGGGATGGGGTCAGGATTGGCAGGGCAGAGCTCGGCGCTGCTCCCGGCCCGAGCACATCCCGACAGGATGGGCTGAGGAGCTCTCAGGGTCAGCAAATGGCCCTGCAAGGCCGTGCCAAGCCGTCTGGAAACGGAAAAGCTGCTGGACACCAGCCCTGGCCTCCCATGGCAGGCGCATCCCTGGCCGAGGGCCAGCTGTGCGGGGCTGTTGGGGCTCCAAGGCTCAGAGCACCCCACATCCACCTGCCTGTGCCGCCCTGCAGGGAGCCTCCCGTCCTTGCCAGGTCCAAACTGATCAGAGCACAGTTTGTCCCATCCCAGGAACGTTTCCAAAGCAAGGAATGATCTCTGGCTTTCACTGGATGTTCTGTACACAAACCTCGGCGCGTTCGTCCCTCAGTGGGAATCGCAGCAGCTCTGAGGCTCGGGGTCTGCCATGGAAACGTTCAAATTCCCCCAGGTTACACTGACGCTTCCTTGGCTCCTCCAGCTGTTTCTGCATGTGCTGGCAAACCATTCCCGCAGTGAGGGAAGCACCAGCCTGTCTCTGACAAACACTTCGGTCCCACGGAGCCCTCGTGACCTCCTGAGAACACCGAGCGCTGCCCAGCCTTGGGGTGGTGATTTTCACCGGAGAGATCAGTGCCACACCCAGGGACAGACCTGTCCCCAGCCCGGGGTCTGGCACATGGAGGTCACTTGGGCGCCGGAGCAGCAGGAGCAGGCGGCAGGAAGGGCGAGGGATGTGGGATTTGTGCCGGAGGCAGTGCCGTGTTGTCATGGGAGCGTCGCTCCTCCGCCTGTGCACAGCTCCCCTGACCCCCTGACCTTGGTCGACTGTGTCCATGGCTCTGCTGCTCAGAGCAGGGCCCTGGCTCTTCCTCACACCTGGGGCCTCAGGAGCCTCCCAAAGCCCAGCGGGAGCCTCTGCTCAGTGCCTTTGGAGAGTCCAAATCTGGAATTCCCCACCTGCTGCTGCCCTTACATATCCTCTCCTGCAGCCTCTAACCTGCTGCGCTTTAGGGAAGACTCTTAAATCTGCTACAAGTTATTCTCTGATCCTGCAGATGCCAATTGCCCTGTGAAGGAGCCAGGGGTGTAACTCATGTTATCATGTGTGAAGCTTGTCCAGATGTGTGCAGGTGGATGCCCAGATGTGTGCAGGTGAGTGCCCACGTGCACAGCTGTCTCTGCCCCTGTGCAAACACCGGGCCCTGAGACATTGAGCTCAGCAGACTGTTTTAAGGATAAATCCTGTTTTTTCCCAAACAAGGCTGTTGGCTGCGGTGATGGTGGGTCTGTCTCATGTTTGCCTGTGAGATGCCTGCCTTGTGCCCGTGTTCTGATGAGGTGTCCCCAGCCTCCATTCCGGCACATCTTCTAGGAGGAATAGCCAGCACTGGGGTGAGGGACACAGAGCCAATCCATCACACTCTGGGGCTTTCAAGGCCATCTCCCTGGCCTCTAATGCGCTGCAAAATGGTTCATTCTCTGCTGCTTTATAAACCTGATGTGCAGCCTGCCAGCTCCCACCTCCCACCTGCAGCTCCCAGAGCTCAGAGCAATCCCTGCCCTCCCCGGCACGCCATTCCCAGTTCGTGCCACACACACCGTGGGCATTTCCAGCTCATCTGTGGCATCAACAAGTCCTACACACGTGTGTTAGATCAGCACCCTCCCCTGCTCAGAGAGAGGTGTCCAGCCTCCCCCGGGAGCAGGGCTGATGGCTGGGGGATGCTGCTCTCTCACTGCAGGGCCGCAGTCACGGCCACCCCGGCCGCCCACAAGCTCAGCACCACGGACTTTATGGCCCGGCCAGCCCATCTGTCTCAGAGCCCGAGACCACACTCCTGCTGGGATTTTCTCCTTTCCGATTCCCAAGTCAGCTCTGGTTCAATGGGGAGATTTATTGCTCCTGCTCTGTGCTCCCTGGCTCCGTGCCATGGCGGGGGAACAGCAGCTCAGGCAATATTCCAGTGGCGGGGAACCGTGATCCCGGTGGCAACATCGGCACCGTGTCCCCACTGGGGTCCCTGTGGGACAGGGCCGGCCCTGGCGAGGGCGCTGCATGCGGGACGTTTGGTGTTACAGGCGTGGCTCACAACCACATCTCTCTCCTCGCCCCTGTGGGTGTCTGAGGGGGTGTCACGGTTGTGCCAAAATGCAGGGAGGAGGGTTTCACATTCCCCTTCCTCCCCTGAGGATGGTCTGGAAGTGCTGGGAGTGAGAGGGGTGAAGCCCAAACTCGCCCCAGAGCCGCGGGGGGAGGGCAGGGCCCCGGCCAGGGACCGTGTGTGCCCAGCACTGAGCCGTGTCCCCATGGGCTCTGTGGCAATGCCTGAGCGTGGCAGCACCATGACAGACACACTGCCTGGTTTGGCAGCACGGATGGTCTGTGGGTTCCTGCTCCCCATGCCCGGTTCCAGAGGGTCAGCTGGCACATCTTGGCTCCAGTAAGGGATGGAGGTCATGGAGAGTAAGCAGAAAGCCCGGGGCTTTCTCCTCAGCTGGGTGAGGAGAGGGGGAGAGGGACAAACTTTGTAAAATCCTGCGGGGCCCTGTGCTTGCCTTGGCACGGGATCCCGGACTCGGCAGGGGGGCAGTCCTGGCCGTGGAGTCACAGGGGAAAATCTGGGCTCCGGCTGTTTTCCTTGTCCAGATGATGGAGCCCATCTCGATTCAAGATGCTGAGGACATTATTGATCTAAACAAGTTGTCAGTGAAGGAAAAGTTGTAATTGCTGCTGTAGTTGCATTGTAACACACCAGCCCCGAAGGGAAATTAAAGTTTGGAGCTAATAGGGTTGTATGATCCTTCAACCTTTGATGTATTGAACCTGGAGCAGCCCCTGGAATACTGATTTGATGCACAAAGGATCATTTTTAACAGCGGCTGCACCTCCAGGTCCTCCGATCCAATTCTTGCTTCAATCCCAGTGCAAGGCAAGAGAACAGCTCTCAGTGCAGCCTCCCCCCCTGCCCTTGGGCCTCTTCCTTCAGCTCCCACTTTTCTGTGAGTCCCTGGCTCTTGCTGTAGGAATACAACTTGCAGGAATGATGGCTGGAATAAGGCAGCACTGCCTCTGTGTGTGTGTGTGTGTGAAAGAGCTTACAGCGGAATTCCTGGGATTCCTGCTTGTGCCTGCTGCTGCACCTCCATCCAGGGAATGTGTTCTGCAGCAGGAGCAGCAGTCCCAGGGCTGAGTGCTGGGTGAGGGTGCAGGTCCCAGCGTCCTGCTCAGCCAGGATTTCCTTAAAGAGGGAATTACAGACATTTCTGAGCAGAGCTGCAGCTCCCCATTAATCACCTGCAATTAGAAACCAGGGATCTGCCAAACAGCCCCCCCCAAAGGTCTCTAATCAGGGAAGTTGACAGTCACGGGGTTCTGTTTTGGGAAGTGCCTGGGGCTGCGAGCCCGGGGCTGGGCTGTGCATTCCCAGCATGTCCCGGAGCAGAGGACAGAGCTGTGCCCCAAAACTGCCCGTGACCCCACAGCCGTGCACTGAGCCCCTTCTTTCCCATCACCTCCCGGTCCCACAGCCACCCAGTGACGGATCTCGCCGTGCCTTCGCACGGACACTGCGATTCTGTGGCATGAAGACTCTCTCTGATTGCTGCGATTAATTAGCGCTCCACAGCCGCCACAGGTGCCACGGAAGGAGCAGCCCACGAGGATGTGCTGCTGTCCCTGCCCACCACTGCCCTGGCAGAGGGGACCCCAATCCTCTGCCGTGTCCCTGCCATGTCCCTGCTCTGTCACGGTGTCCCTGCCGTGGCAGAGGGGACCCCACTCCGTCGCTGCCCAGCAGGTCAGGGATGTGCCCCGGCTCCTAAATCCCTGCTGAGGCCAGCAGGCAATTTAGACCTGAGTGCAGCAACTAATTAAATCAATATGAGCTAATGAACAGCAATTAGAGGTCCAGCTAGGCACATCTTCTCTGGTAAATACTGCTTCTCTCCCAACGGGAAGCTCTTTTTTAATAATCTGTTTGTGTTTCATTTCCAGGAGCTGTAATTCCCCAAAGAAGCAATTTGGGAAAGTGATTTGTTTGTCTGTATAATTGCCAAAGCACTTCGTTAGGCTTGTTTGTTTTTCCTTGCTCCTGCTGCTCCCTGGAAGAGACAGCGCCGGCACAGTGGGAATGTCGCTGCTCTCCAGGTGCTTTGGGTGGTGTCACCGGGATGAGGGGTCCCTGCATCCCCTGTGCCCTGGGGAGGGAGGCGGGGAGGGAGGGAAGGAAGGAAG
>VZRJ01011850.1:64941-105222 GCA_013397565.1 Ptilonorhynchus violaceus
TTAATGCCAGGTGCCACCTGTTATTCCAGCAGGGAATGCTGCCAGTGCCTGTCCTCGGCAAACAGGGAGTGATTCCCGATCGATGTGTCCCACCCAGGTGTTTTAAAAGCAGTCACATTCTTGTCAAAACTTCCACAGCAGCTGTGTGCCAAAGATTTTTACTTTTGCTTACAAAACAGCGCCGGGATTTCTCCAGGGAGGCAATGGATTCAGAATTTGTAAAGCTGCTTTCACCAGCACTCAAGCCTGAAAGAGAAGTGGAGATAAACATTTGCATTTTTATTTTGCTGCTGCAGTTCCCAAGTGGGGCTTCGCCAGCACAGGGATGGCCCCTGTTTGTACCTGGGGGCTCTGCTGGGGGACTTCACATCATTTATAAATGCAGCATTTCAAGTCATCCCCAGAGAAGTCGTTGGCATCCATGGGGCTGAGCTGATGGACTTTGGTGGGAATTTNTGTTTTCTCCTGCGGTCCCTGACCTGCTGCTTTCTCCTCCACTCCCACTCGTTGCACAGGGGTTTTCCATGAGCTGTGCACAGTAACAGCAAGGGTTTTTTCCCAGCTGCCTGGGTCTCTTTTCCAGCTCCCACATTCCTTCCGCTTGGCATTGCAGGGACCCAGCCAGGCCCGGGCTGCCCCGCATGGGATAAGGGCTCTGCAACCCACCCTGCAAAGGCTCCCCACCGTTCACTCGTGTGAAATTGCAATAACCTTTCAAATTAAACCCTGCACCTTGTTTAGTGGCAGATAAATGCTTCCCTGAGCCTCTGAGCTACGGCCGGGTACGGGGCAATGGGAACACGCTCCATAATTGGATCTCTATTGCTTGTTTAGTGGGCAGCAATTACACCACAAACGGGTTATGGGCTGGCACGGATTAAATATGGCTTTCCACACTTCCTGCAGGGATTAGTTGGTGTTTAATTCAGCTGTGCTCAAGCTCTGTCTACACCAGGCTTTGGAGGCCTCGGCAGCCCCGTGCTCCATCCCTTGGGAGCACTGGGGTGAGGGGAGGAGGAGGATGGGGATGGTGCTGGCATCTTCCTGTGCTCTGGGATGTCCGTCTGGGTCACCAGGGCCAGCAGGAGGAGGAGGAGGACGGGGATGGTGCTGAGGTGTCCCTGTGCGCAGGTTCTAACCTGGCTCAAGCCCCAGGTAGCCCCAGGGCAAGGTGCCAGTGGGTCCTGGGCATAAGGGGTGGGCAACCATCACCCTCCCCTGGCAGGGACAACCCTTGCCTGCCCATCCCAGCTGGCACAGGGAAGCACAAACCCCGGGCCAGGGGCTGGGGCTGGAGTGAGCCCCGCAGAGCCCCCGGGCTGTCCCTGCACCCACTGAGGGGAAATGTCCGGCACTGCCACATCCAGAGCTTTGCTTTCCCTCTCCGTCCCTCGAGCTGCCTCCTCCAGGGCAAACACTCTGTCTCTGTTCCTCCTCTCCCCCCCGAAGCTCCCGGGGTTTTCCTGGCGGCTCTGAGCACAGACAGACATATTTTGACAAATGGAGATTATCTGGAATCATCTCTCTCAGAGCGAGCGGTTGCTGTACGGAACTTAATTATAAATTAATTAATAGCAGCAAATTTACAATGCAAGGTAGAGGGAGAAGGGGGTAGGATGTGAGTTGCCAGTGAAGGCAGCACGCCTGGAACAGGCAAAGCCAGAGCTGCTCTCCCAGCAAAACTCCCTCAGCAGTGGAGTGCCGGACCCATCCCTGGGCTCAGCCTCGGCTCCGCAGTCCCACCTCCATCCCACAGGGATGCGCCCTCGGCTCGGGGCACACAGCTCCCAAATCACCACATCTGAGTTTCTGAAATACCAAATTATGGCCTCTTCTGGCCCCTCCAGTTCCAGTTCTCCTGGAACAAGGGGCTGGGTGACAGAGAGGGCTTGGGCAGAAACCAGAGGAGCAAGTCAGAATAATTTTATTTACTACAATGGAATAATAATACAATAATATAACATTATTATTATTATTATTATTATTATTATTATTATTATTATTATTATTACTATTATTATTATTATTATTCAGCCCAGAGAGATGGGCATTTTCTCTGTCTCTGGGGCTGGACGCTCCATGGCCGCTGCACATCCNAGGGAGGCAATGGATTCAGAATTTGTAAAGCTGCTTTCACCAGCACTCAAGCCTGAAAGAGAAGTGGAGATAAACATTTGCATTTTTATTTTGCTGCTGCAGTTCCCAAGTGGGGCTTCGCCAGCACAGGGATGGCCCCTGTTTGTACCTGGGGGCTCTGCTGGGGGACTTCACATCATTTATAAATGCAGCATTTCAAGTCATCCCCAGAGAAGTCGTTGGCATCCATGGGGCTGAGCTGATGGACTTTGGTGGGAATTTCTAATTGAAATTCCATTAGGATAAACAAATTAGGATTTACAGTTGGATTCAATGATCTTAAAGGTCTTTTCCAGCCTCAAATATTCTGTAATTCTGTGTTTCTGCTCGGCAGAACCATGCCAGAGGCAGCAGCCCTGTCTGGTTCACCTCAGCATCAGCTCCTGGGTGAGGTGGTCGGAGCAGCAGCGGCTGGGGAAGGTCCCTCTGGCGCTCCCGTTCCCAAGGCCGTGCTGGGCAGCCCCTGGAAACACCACCTGGAGTCACAGACTGGTTTTCCAGCAGAACCACGGGGGCTTGGAGCTGGCAGGGGCCACAGTCCCACACTGTGCTCACGGCCTGGGCAGAGAACCCCATGCTCGGGGCTTCTGGCTCATTCCCAGTGGAGGAATTCCCATCCCAGAGCAGGGATGGGGCAGTGGCACTGACTGTATCCCTGCCCCAGGCTGCTCCATCACTGGGGAAGGGTCAGGGCACCTGGCTGCAGCTCCTGGGCTGCTCCATCACCCAGGGCAGGGTCAGGGCACCAGGCTGCAGCTCCTGGGCTGCTCCATCACCCAGGGCAGGGTCAGGGCACCAGGCTGCAGCTCCCACCCAGGGCTGGTGCCTGGGCCCTGTTGGAGCTTGGGGGGTTCTTGAGAGAAACCCTGGAATCCCTGCAGTGCAGATGTTTCCTGCAAAAGTGCTTTTACATCCACATCAGAACACCCCTCGGGACTGCCTCATCTTGATGAGCTTTTCGATGAAATAATCCAAGATCAAAACTGATCCATTTTGACTTTCTTCACTCTCTTAAACATTTCAAAGATAGTAATGAATCACGGGATATTTCTTTATTTCCTCTGGTTTATTGTAATGCTTTAACAGCTGTCAGATCGTGCCATTCTAATAAGGTTGTTTCAGTGTTTATGAATTGGAACGTTTCTCCAGGATTTCCATTCTGGGAAATACAGATTTCCATCTCTGTGAGCTCACTCCAGGGGAGAGATAAAGGATTTCCGATCCTGAACTCCCTCCTGGGAAAGTACCTTGTTTCCCAAACAGGTCGAAGTTAACATGAAGCTGAAGAGGTTCCAATTTCACCCCAAAAGTCACCCCCCCAATTTATTGAACATTTTTTTTGTGTCGCAGTCTCACAGCTGAGGGTCTCGCTTGGCCACACAGGGCAAACCTGCCCTGAAGGTAAAACCCCTCCCCAAACTGGGTCCTCCATGACCACGTCTTTCAATTTGTGGTATCTATCCCTAAGTGCAAAGGGAAAAGAAATCTCTTTTGCAGAAAGATTTTCCCATTCTAAACTCCTCACCTTTGCTGGAGGCGACGCCTGAGTTTTGACGACTTTTAAAAATTCTTGTTGTAATTGGTTTTTTTTGCTTTGAGTTTTTTGTTCTAGAACATCATAAATTAGCTGTCACTGTTTTTTAAAGGCTCCTGAATGTGTAAAATCATGTTTGCCTGATTTGGGAGTGCAGTAGTTTATGCAATTATGAAATAGCACATCAAAACCAGCCAGCCCTTCCCTCACGCCTGCATAATTCATCGCTCACGGGTGAGACCTCTCCTGTCTGCAGACAACACGAAATTAAGTTTACATTCTATTCTTTAATTAAAAATTTAAAAGTTTAAAGGCAGTTTGTAAACTGTACAACCACTAAAAAACTGGAGACAGGGCGTTAAAAAATGCAAGCTGGGGACAGAAATCAAACAAAACCACTGAGTGCTGGTGGGGATGAGGAGGAACCGCCGGGACAAACCCATGGAGCGATTGCGGGATGTAACCAACACTCATCCTGTGCTGACTGTGCAGACACCTGTAAATCAGGCTGAAAGGCTGGAATTGTTGGAATCCTGGAAACGAGGCGGCTGCACCGCTCCGGTTGCCTGTGCTGTGCCCTGCGCTGAGAAATCCCCCGCTCCCCCTCTGCTCCACCCCGGGGGGCCCCCCCCAGCTCCCAGGACGGCTCCCAAAGATGCTGAGCGGCAAAGGGGGCACCGAGGGAACGAGCAAGGCCGCGGCGGGGGAGGCCGAGTGGGAAACGTGGGCCCCGCTGCCTAATGGGACTTATCAATTATTATCTCAGCCCATATTTCTTTGAGGGGTGATTGTTTCACAGAGCCTGACATCTCATATAGCTTTAAATTACTCACAACCGGGACGCCTTACAAGATAGCAGTAAAATCAGGAGAGGATTGGGCAATGTAATTATAGTATGGAAATGATGTTGATCGCTCAAGCAGGAACAGACCTTGAGCCGGCGCCGATGCCGCCCTGCACCGGCACAGCCCGGCGGCCACCCGGCCTCCTCGGGGGCTGCAAACGGGGCCACGGGCGTGGGGACACCAGGACAGAGCGGGGACTGTGCAGGGCCACGGGCATGGGGACACCAGGACAGAGTGGGGACTGTGCAGGGCCACGGGCATGGGGACACCAGGACAGAGTGGGGACTGTGCAGGGCCACAGGGATGGTCACACCTGGGGACGGAGCGGGGACTGTGCAGGGTCCAGACAGCGGGGGCAGGACAGGAGGGTAAAGCAGAGGGGGCTGTGAAGCTCCAGCACTTGGCTCTCACTGTGTGGGTGCAACTGCGGGGGTTCCTGCCTCGGTGAGACCCTCGGAGATGCTGCTCAGAGCCTTTTCCAAGGGGCAGTTTCCCTTGGAAACCAGTAAAGGAAGTTTATGTTGGTTTTTTAAATTTTTCTTTAAAAAAGAGTTTTCTAGGGGGGGAAAAAAAAATTCAACAGTGGGCATTTTCCTATTCCAAGTCTGGGCAGAATTTAGAAAAGAGTGAAAAGGTGTTGTCACAGACAATTTCAGAGGTCCAGCCCCTGCTCCTTGTGCAGAGCTGGCCCCTCCCTCCCTGCACTGCTGGCGGTGCGGGAGGCACTGTGGAAGTGGGCAGGATGGGAAGGAGCTGGGCACAGAGCAGCGCTGGGCAGCTGGCCTGCAGCACAAGGGCAGAGGCAGCTCTTTCATTACTGCTCCCCCAGCTCCTCTCTGCTGGACACCAGGGTCCGTGGCTGCTGGAGCAAGTGCTTTCCCCGAGACAGCGCTCCCCATCCCCGTTCACTGCTTCAGAGGCAGAACGAGCCCCCCGATAAGGAAACCCCACATATCTGCCAGGGAATCACAGGTGGAGGATGAAAAACCCCCTTGGGCTCCTGCACACACTGCTCTGGTCTCCTGTGACCCCCAGCAGTGCTCCCGGCGCTGCAGGGAGTGACCTGCCAGCCTCAGGACCTGGTACCTCTATCAGTATTTTCCAGGATGCTGCTGGGAGCAGGGGGACGACAGGAGCCTGGCTGGATATTTGCTGGTGACAACCAGAGAGTCTGTAGGAGAGAAAATGAATGTCCCTGGGGACAGTCACACAGCGGTGCCTTCGCCTTCAAAGGCAGAGCCCGGTGGGAGGGCCGGGCAGGGAGCAGTAGCCCATGGGCACGGCTGACAGGACTATCAATTTGATGTTTTTAAATGCTGGAGCAGGAACGCTGTTTCCAGAGGAGCCGAACAGGAAAGGCAGAAATCATGACTTGCCTTTTTTTTTTTAATTAAAAGCTCTGCTTTCTCCCACTCCTTAAAGGTGATGCTCTGTCAGGTTTAACAAGCCGCTGTCAATCCGTCCCCGGCTGGTGCCGGAGGAGCAGAGGGAGCCGGGCACACCCCCGCAGGCACCGCCGGCTCCTCCGGCCCCATCCCGAGGAGGGATCGGCTCCTGAGGCTGCCTCTGCTCCCGATCCCTCCCCCAGGAGCACCCAGGGGTGGCTGGGTGGGTGGAGGGGCCGGGATGAGTCCGCACCGCTGGGCATCCCCAGCCCCTCCAGGCGCGCATGGCCCGCTCCGGGGCCGTCAGAGGCAAATATCCCGCCCCTCCACTGCCCCCGGCAGCCAGAGCCCTCCTCGGAGCAGTCACACCCTGTCGCTGTGAGTGCTGAAATGATCCCAGATAATGAGGTTAATTAATATGTTCCTGTAAGGCCAGAGGCGCCGGGAAGTTCGGGCTCAGCGAGTGCCCAGCGGCCGTGGGATGTGCGCCGGGAGCAGGGATGCTCCAGAGCTCGCAGGGTGCGAGTGCTCTCCGGGCCGTGCCAGGGCGGTGCGAATCTCTCTGAACAGCCTTCTAAGGATGCCGGAGGAATAAAGGGGATGTGTGGCTCTCCCCCGGCTGCCCCCTCTGCCGATCGCGGCCCGGCGGGGACCGAGCGGGCGGTGCTGACAAATCGCCGTCCCCAGCTCGGCCCAGAAGCGCCTTAGAAAGCCCAGGAATGCTGGGCAGCGGGCCGGGCTGGAGGGGAGCCAGCAGCCGAGCAGGGGGCCGGGAGCGATGGTCAGCGGAGCGCGGGCAGCGGGGCTGGCGGGCCCCAGCCGAGGGGAAGCGCCGCTGCTGAATCGCATCCAAAACAAGCCCCGCGCTCGGGCTGCAGTGATGTCACCGCCGGCCATTAGCGTGGTAATTACACTGAAAGCCTTTGGCAGTCGCATCCTCCGAAGGGTCATTAATGCATCCCAACCGCACCACTGAGGCTCTCATTAGTTTTATTTCAGACTTATGTATTTTTCAGAGCTGCAGAATCCTAATAGTCTTTTCCCCCCAACAACATTATTTTCTGCTCCCTGCTCCAGCCACGCTGACAATGGGCCCTTCTCCTCCACTTCCCAGCATTCCAGTTGGGAATGTGCATTTCCAGCAGAGGAAGGGCCCTGGGAGCCAACGCTAGAGGCTGAGTCTTCACCCCAGTCCCTGCTCATGGCAGGAGCTCAGGAAGCAGCTCCCACTCCTGGTTCTCAGCAAACTCCTGGGGTGGGAATGCAGGGAGGTGGAAAGGCAGCTGGACACACGGACAGGAGCTCAGACACAGGAGCTCCCCTGGTCCGGTGTCAGCAGTGCCGTAGATCCCTGTGTTGGCAGCTCAGGGCACGGGGGTTCAGATGCTGCTCCGTGTCCCACTGACCTCATTTTGGGAGAAAGGGGGAACCTGCCGTATTTGCAGAAGATTCATGGCTGTCTGGAGCATAAGACCACCAGGAGGAGATCAGAAATCAGAACCTTGTTGACAAATTGGAGGCCTGGTCCAAAAGGAAGCAGAGCAAAGCTCAGCAGAAACAACTGCAGGTTGTGCAGCTCAACAGGAGCCCCCAGCAGGGTGGGCAGGCCAAGCCTTGTGCTCCCACAACAGCAGAGGTGACACCTGCAGGGCAGGTGAAGGGGCTTGCCCACCCTCGGCACCAGCTGGACCTCTCTGGGATGGACCATGTGGGTTTGGCATAAAAAAAGCCCACTGCAGGGGGTCAGGAGTGCTTTGGGTCAGGGTTAGACTCAGGTCCCGTCAGGTTTGAACGCCTGGAGAGACTTTGGAGCATGGACTGGGGACAGAGTGGGGAGGAAGTTCCTCCCCAGCAAATCAAACCCAGAGAGTGATGCCACTTGTGGTGCCAGAGGCCTGGGATGGTCCAAACCCACTGCCAGCATCCCAGCAGGGACAGCCAGGAGCTGGGGGCCAGGAAAGCACTGCCTGGCCAGCTGCCCTCAGCTTCCGGCACAAGGAGCACAGCGGGGTGGGAGCTCCACAAAGAAAACCCAGAAAATCCGTCCTACAAGCAGGAGCTGCTCCCCAGGACGTGCCTCGGTCCCACACCCCCTCCCGGCACATCATGCGTAGCTGCTCCTCATGCAGCCAACTGCTTTAATCAGAGAAGAAAAACCCTCAGAACACAGGATTCAAATCCACCAGGAAAGGTGACAGATTCTCCTACTCTTCAAAGGGGCTCTTTAAATATTAAAAATAGCATTGTTGTTTTAGCAGCGTTAATTTAAGTGATGCACACATGACACCTCCGATGGCCCCGGCGAGCGCAGGCGCGGCGCCTCTGCCACGCGCAGCCAGGCAGGAGCGCCTCTGTTCCTGCTTGTCCTGTGACAGAAAAAAGGAGCACATCCCGTGCACGGGGGAGGAGGGGGAGGAGGAGGAGGGGGAGGAGGTTTATTCCCAGCCTGCACAAGCCCAAGGTGTGCCGAGACTCCAGCCTGGGGCGTGGAGCCACGGAGCCCCAGGACAAATCTTCCCTTCCTAAATCTGGGCTTCCAGATCACTTGTTCCTGTAGGACAGGGCTGAAGTGGGTCAAACACAAAGAGTCCCCTAAAAACACACCCTGACATTTCCCTGGTTCTCCCCACAACAGCTCAGCCCATGCTGGGTTTGGCCTTGCTGTCTCCTCCCCTTGCTCCTCTGTTCTTCCAGCTTTAGCACCTTCATGATCCATTTTGGGCCCTATTTTCAGGTCTTGCTGGTGGCTAAGAGGAAACAACACGTTCAAAGACATCTGTGAGTTACAGAGAGCTTGAGATAAGTTGGTCTCCTGCCTCCAAATGCATTCCTGGACCAGGAGAACCGGTGTTCCCCGGGTACTCCAAGCTGAGGTGGAGCATGGGGAGTTGGACTGGTCACCGCTGCCATTCAGGAGGAGCTGCCTGCCGGAGATGGAATCTTCATCCACCACAAGTGCTTGCAGGCTCTTGTGAACTCAGAGTGTTTTTCCTCGCTCTGTGCTTCAAGGGCCCTTTGCAGAACCAGGGAGTTCAGATTCCACCTGCAGAGATGCCACACTCCTTTGGGATTTATTTTCATTAGCCCCTGAAGAGATGAAGAGCCACCCACGACACCCTGTGCTCCACCAGCACTTGTTCCAGTGACAGCCCCGGGCTCCAGGCAGCTGGAAACACCCCCAAGAGCTTCACCTTCTGCTGGGGACTCAACCAAGGGCGAGGGGGGGGGGAAGTACCTGATTGTGAAATGATGGAATTCATCTGCAGCTTGACCTTCACTAATGATGGATGGGCTGTTTGCAAGGATCATCGGAGGAGAGCCTTCACTCTGATGCATCACCTGCAGCTGCAATGAATGGAGGGGCAAACCCCACGTCCTTGCCCAGGTCCGGGGGGCTGTGCAGCGCCTGCAGGGACAGCCCAGGCTCTGGTGACCAAGGCACTTCACCTGCAGGAAGCGATTTCCTGTATTGGAAATCTGGGCTGTCAAGGGCAGTGGTTCATCAGGATGAGGTTCAGGTTCTCGTGTTCACGTGGCCCACAGTGAAGTCGTGCATCTCATTAGGACTTGCTTCAAACCAGACCTTGCCAGAGCGTGGAGCTGCAAATAATTTGACTCTCAATGCTGGCTGTGTGCCTGGCTCTGAGTCATACATTGCTGAAGGAATTGTTGTAATCTGCAAATTATTTTCCTGTATTAATTCATTCTGGTGAAATAAAACCATTGCAAATTGCTATCAGCCCGAAACTGCCGATGCTGGGGCTGAGCGTGTGGGCAGCGCTTGTGCCCTGGGGGACAGTGTGTGACAGCTTCTGCTGTGCAGGGCTCAGGGACCTGCTCTGGGTGCTCGAGAGCTCACCATGGACACAGGGATTCCTTTTTCAAAAAAATTCTTAGTTTTTTAAACTGTGATCATTTTATTGCTCAGAGGAGAGGAGGAGCTGGCGTCGCTGTTTCTGTGTTTGGCCAGGCTCAGAGGCAGCAGAGCAGGCAAAGCTCACCTGAGCTCTCCTGTCCTGGCACACAAGAGCTCTCCTGTCACAGACTCCTGATTGTTCTCATCATCTCTCTCCTGTGGCCTTGGAATAGCTCTAAGGTCTTCAAAAAGCTGGAGCTGCCTTTCAGCAGGGACCACGGGCAGTGGAACACCAGGGGAAGATGTTTTTGATGCTCCTGGGTGCAGAGCCGGCTCGTTCCCTGCAGGGAGTGCAGCCCGGAGCTCCTCGGGGGAGTGTGGGTCCGAGGGACTCGGTGGGACAGGCAAGGGCAGGAGGCAGGCAAGGAAACAGGAACATAAAGAAAACCCCTTTTTCTTCCAGACAGCTGAAACTGGTAACTCAAGGAAAGAAGGTGCTCACTGCTTTGTCCCAGCTCCTGCCTTTCCTAGGGAGGAAGGTTTGGATTATGCATTCCGAGGCGTTACAAGGTCCACTGGTTTGGAACAAGAAGTCTGCCAAAACACAGCCTGGGGAGGGGGAGCTGAGGAGGAGAGGGCTGGAGTCGCTGCTGCTGCAGGCACAGAGAATATTAACTCTGCTCTGTGGGAAATGCCAGCAGCTCCGGCCGAGAGGATGGGGGATGCAAGCCCTGTTCCCCCCAAATTCCCTTGGATCTGATCTCCCTTTGCCAGGTGCGCTTTCTGATGGACACTCTGGGAAGAAAAATCAGGGCATGGCAATTTGGTTTCCTGAGTCCCATAAACACAGGAGTGCGAGCTGGTTCAAGGAGTGCCCTGGGGAGAGAACCTCTCCCTGTGTGTCTCTGGTGTCACCAAACACCTACAGGCACGGTGGTGTGGCAGAGGAGGTCCAAACAGAGCCAGCTCCTGTGCAAAATCCCCCCTGCAAATTCCCTGTGCAAAACCCCAGTGCCCCCAGCCCATGGCAGGGACAGGCAGGGATGGGCAGGGATGGGCAGGGACATCCCTCCCGTGTGCTCCGGGTGCAGGATCTGCAGCAGCTGCTCCTCTGTGTGTGTTTGGGACGGGCAGATAGTGGTGCTCAGCAGAGGGAGGTGGTTTTTCTTGCTTATTTGTTTCTTAGTCCTGGAATTTCTCCAGCGATTTCAGAAATATTGTTTTCTGCTGGGTGTTAAAAAGTCCAGGTGAAAGGGCCGTGGCCTTTGTGTGCGTTAAGATTGTGTGACCTCTTTGCTGCTCTGTGCTGGAGGAGTGCAGAGCTGAGGGAGCAGAGGAAAAGATTTCTGTGTGTGTACCGCGATTCCCACACAGCTTTTGGTGTGATTGGTCTGCAACCTTCCCTGATTCTCCTTGCAAACGTCTGAGTGCTGGAGCTCAGCTGGTGGAGAGAGCAGAGACTGTGCTCAAAGGTGTCCAACGAGCCCCAGAGCCTCCCCGTGGCTGCCAGGCTCCCAATCCAGGGCTGTGTGGGGCTGCTGGGCTGTGTGGGGCTGCTGGGCTGTGTGGGGCTGCTGGGCTGTGTGGGGCTGTTGGGCTGTGTGTGGCTGCTGGGCTGTGTGGGGCTGCTGGGCTGCGTGGGGCTGCGGGAGGAGCGCGGTGACAGAGGCGCTGACAGCCACGAGCAGGAGCCACGGCGTGGGCAGGGCTCACACACTCAGTCAGGAACGGGAACATGAACCCCTATTAGCAGGGAATTTGCTCTTACACTTTGTTCCCTCAGCTCCTCTCGTCCCTGCATGGAGAAACAACCCAGGAACAAACGTTGTGCTGACTCGAGGGACGGTTTCCTGCCTGTGCAGCCTCCTCGGAGCTGCTGGAAGGATGGTGGTGACACCATTTGAGGCACATCAGGCTCTCTCAGCACTGGGACACGGTGATTTCCACCTTCAGATCATCCTCTCAAGCTGCCAGAGCCTAAAATAACTCTTACTCACGGGGGAGCGATGGATGCAGCACGCATTCGTTATCAGTGTGTCAGTCACAGGCCGTGCCCATGGGGAAGTTTGTCCCTTCCCCTCATGCTTCCCGTGCTTCCTCCCGGCTGGCAGAGCATGGCAAGGTGCCTGCTGGCAGGGATTGCTCCCATCCAACCCCAGCCACGGCAGTGCCACCAGCACGGGCTGAGCCGCTGGAGCAGCCCCGCCGAGCGCTGGGAGTCTGGAACCGGGGAGCTTTTCTGTGACTTGAGACGGGGCTGAGAGCAAGGCAGGTCTGGGTCTGCCCAGCACAAACCGGCACAGGCACAACCCCTAAGGGCTGGGCCACCATGGGGAAGGGGTAGCAGGGGTAGAGCAGGTCGGTGGGGGCAAGAGGAGCAGCTCACAAACAGCCCCAGTGCTCTCTGCTCTGCAAGGCCGTGTCTGCCCTTATTTAGATTATTTGAACACCTCTGACTTGGGAAACCTGAGGGGAACTGCAGCAGCTCAGCCTCATCTGGCCATGAATTCCTCCTGCAGCTGCAGGACCTGTTCCCACCTGGTACCTGCTGACACCTCCCCTGTCCCGTGGCAGCAGCAGCACTGATGTGGGAGCTCACTGCTGACCCCGGGGCCCCCACCCCTCTCCCAACCCCCTCAGGGTGTGAGGACAGGCTCCTTGGGAGCCCTGCCAGTGACCAGTCCCTGAACAGCCGTGCTGGCCAGCCCCTGGGGCACAGGCAGTGTCCAGCCAGGTGCCGGGCCCCNTGCCACCACCGCTCCCCTCGGCTCGTCCCTGCACGACGTGGCCCCTCTGCCCCCCAGGCCACGAGTTCAGCGTTACAGAGGGCACAAAGCCGTGCTGACAGCGACCCCAGCACCGAGCACCCCCCGAGCACCCCCGGCACCCCCGGCCCTGCCCCCGAACGCTCCTCGCAGGCTCCCGCGTGAGCGATGGCGAGAAGTGTCAGGCTGGGGGAAAGACAGATCACGAGTATTCCTGGCCCTGACATTTTCCTCCAGATATCTGGATTTCCATATATTTGAAAACCTAATATAAACAACAGAGAGAGAATTTGCATTTCGGGCAGTGAGGAATGAAAAATGGAGGCGGGGTAATGTATTGCTGCTCGAGGAAGAGGAATGACAGTGGGAGAGTCGAGCACACACGACAGCGCCCAATCGGCTCGTGGCAAACTCATTTCCTGGCAGAATATAGGGTTTCATCTGCCGGAACATTTAATAGGCATCAAAGAAAGATCACTTCCCTCCTCTCAGCGCAGATTGAGAGCCTTCGCTCTTGCTTTATTTTTGCCATTTTATTAAACCCTTTATATAGTTTTAATACAATATGTATGATCCTCCAGCAAACAAATAAATTCTTTGGCGCTTCCCAGATTCTAAGGATTTCTAATGGTTAAGAATGTTTTATTTATATTTTCAGAGAGGCATTAAATATGCGACGGGTAAAAATATGCAACAGCAACAAAAAAAAATCAACCCTAATTTATTGTTCTGTTCAGAGCGATGTTACAGATGGAGTTAATTTGGGAAGGCCAGGGAAGGGGCTGAGCCCCCACACGTCTGGGTTCACTGCCACGACTGAAACCCCCCAAAGTGCCACCTCAGGGCCCTCCTGTGCTCGCTGAGCTGGGCACAGGGGTGTGACAGGGGCCATTCCTGGCCGGGACACCGGCAGGGAGCTGGGAGCAGTGGGACACGCTCCAGGAGCCACACACATGCGCGTGGGACTGGCAAACCCTGTCCCAAGTGCCCCCTTACTCCAGAGCAGCCTCCTGTGGTCAGTCAGAGCCAACAGCCCCAGCTCCGGAAGAAATGCCTGGAATTCCCACGCTGTGGAGAAATGGCTCGCTCCCAGCTGGCTGAATGGGGTCGGTGCCTGTGGATCCCAAGCTCCCTTTGGATTAATCTCCAGTACAGCTGAGGACTGGTGACGGCCACTGCCGCACACCTCAGGGCACCAGGTGGGTGGAAATTCCAGGGAGAAGTGTTCCCAGTGCTGTCAGTGCAGAGGAGGCTCTCCTGGGGACAGCTCAGTGCTGGAGCACCCTGGGCTGACCCTGCCCATGCTTCCCTGGATGTTTTGAATTCCATCTCCCAGGCTCCATGGCTTCCCCAAGGCTGGGTGAGGGCTGGGGGAGGAGGAGGAGCGCCCACGGTGATTTTTGATGACAGCCCTCAGTAGAGCTGGAAGCAGAGTGCCTGGAGCACCTCAGTCATGGCTTGGAGCAGCGCTTTGCTCTGTGGTTCCCTTAGTTAGGAACCAGAGAAATGCATCAGGAGGCTTCCAGAGGCTCATCAATTCCGGTCAGGTTCGGTCTGGACACACCATCTCTCCAGCTCAGGCATATCCTTGGCAGGCAGCTGCTTCCCCCTAAATATTCCAGCACACAAACACACCGGTGCTGGCTGTGCCTGTGTGAAGGATTCCTGTGTCCCTGCAGAGGGGGCTCTGCTGGAAAACTTCTCCCCATGCCCGGGGACCTGCCTGGCGTGGGGCGGGGCGGGGGGGGTGCCCTGTGCTGCCATCAGCAGCGCGACCTGGAGCGTGTCCCTGGGGGCTGCTCCTCGCTCCTTCCCGACCCAGAGCCCAAATCCTGCCTGTGGGGTCCCCTCCATCCCATGTGATGTCCAGCTGGGGCTGCACATGGCTGGGCTCGGCTGGGCAGCTTCAGAGGAGATCCGGAGCAGCCCCATGAGCTGAGACTTCACCACTGAAATAAACCCCCAGTTAAGAGAGATTTGATCAAGGAAGACCAAGTATCCATGGGGTTCACCGGGAGGCTCCTGGTGCCACCCAAGGAGGGGCTGAGCTTGCACATACATATTAAGCCAGCCTTAATTGCACGTTCCAGATCTGTACCTGCTGTGCCACGAGCAGCCTCCTGCCAGGGACACGAGGGACACGTTCACAGCCGTCCTATCTCGGGTACTTCCTGTCTATTTTGAATACCCTCAGAGCCGTAAGACATCTGTAAACCCCCCCTGTTGCTCCCGAGGGGGCCGGGGTGGTGCCAGCCCAGGGCCCGGCACTGCTCGTGCTGAGTTCCTGGTCTGCGGTCCCGTGAGCAGAGCGACGGGAGGTGACCCCTGGGCACGGGGTGCCCGCGGGAGCAGAGCTGTGCTCGTGCTGGGTCACGATCTCTCTCGTGTGTGTCCTCAGGAAAAGGGGTTTGCAGCCAGCGGGGCCAGGGGAGTGCGGGCGGGGTGTGACACGCGTGGGTGTGGCACTGCGGGGTGTGACACGCGGGGGGTGTGACACGGGCAGGGTGTGACACGCAGGGGGTGTGACATTGCGGGGTGTGGCATGGGGGGTGTGACACGCAGGGTGTGACATGTGCGGGGTGTGACACGCGGGGGGTGTGACACGGGCAGGGTGTGACACGAGGGAGGTGTGACATTGCAGGGTGTGACACGCGGGGAGCGTGACAGCACTGCCCATCCCTGCCTGACACCAGCACAGAGCAAGGCTGGACACCACTGCCCATCCCTGCCTGGCACCGGGGGGGATCCGGGCCGATCCCTGCATCCCGCTGGCGCCGGGCAGGGCGTTCGCTGCAGCTCGGCGAGGCTGCAGAGCTCCCGAGTGGTGTTTAGCTTTCCAGGTTTGTCGCTGGAATGATGATTCTCATCACCACTTGAATTTAATTTAAATGGTTTGCTTCTGCTTTCATTTTATTGGCACCCATTAGATCCCCCTTGTACCTCTGGCATTTCCTTAATAGTCTTTTGACTCATCTGCTCTCAGGAGGAGAAACATTTTTTACAAGAACAATATGAAGTAACAGTTATAAAATCTGTAGCCCGGTGATAAATGTTAAGGACTCATATTCTTTTATTGGAAATTGCTGTCTTTCAAATGTTTAACAGATTTGTAAAAATAATTTCTCCAAAAGGTTACGGTTCTATTGAACTCCATTAGAGAGAGGCTGGGCTCTAAATCACCGCCACGTCCCGCAGCCCCGGCGCGGGGACACGCCAAAGTCACCCCTTCCCCTCGTACGGAGCGCCTGGCTCCTCTCCAGCCGCTCTCCATCGCCAGGACACTGGCCTTGACCCCCAGGTCCCCCCGCCGCCGCCGAGGGGCCGAGCGCCGGAGCCCGGGCGTGAAATGATGAAGGGCCGGGGCTGCCGCGGCTCCGCCTGCGCCAGGACCTCAGATGGGAAACGCCACCTTTCCTTTCCCCCCTTCTCCTCATCCCGGCCTGTCGCATGCCGGGTGGAAAAGATTGTATTTATCACCTGTCAGGGCTTGGCAGAGCTGAGTTACGTGGAGCAGGACAGCATAAAATTATCATACACAAGCATGAAATTACAAAATCGCTCGGAACTGAACAACAAAATTATTTCATTTCTGAGGGAGGCCATTCCATTTTTTAGTCGTGACACCTCAACTGCCAAACTTTGAATTGAAATTGAGTGTGAGGTGCATGGAATATAGACAGCAATAACAAGCAAAGGCATGTAAACTAGCCATGCAAATACACTGCATTAATGGCCCCGGAAACCTCCCACAGGAGATATGTAACTAAATAAATGTCACATGTCCCAATAACTCAACTTTTCTTATACATTGTGAAATGAATTATGCTGCAATCGGAGCACGGGCTGCTCCTGGCGATGGGGCTCCCATTCCCTGGACAGCTGTGGCTGTGCTTCCCTCTCCCAGGGCTGATGCCAGAGGTGGCTGTTCCCAGCAAACCCCGTCACTGCCCGGGTCTGGGGGTGCAGCAAGGCAGGATGTGGCTCCCCCTGCTGCAGGCTGTGACGGTGTCCCCACCCTCTGTGAGAAATCCCTGCAGAGGTTGGATGTGCAGGCTGCAGGAATCACAGAATCCTCAAGGCTGGAAAAGGCCTTTAAGATCGCCAAGTCCAACAAGGATGTTATGGCATCTCACCCCGACTCCAGAATGCCCTGGCTCCCTGATCAGAGCTCACATTTCCATCCTGCCGCGGCAGCCGGGGCTCAGGGCTGCTCTGTGTGTGCCGGGGTTTCTGGGGCTGTGCCAGCCGGGCTCAGGAGGGAACAGAGCCCCCTTTCCCTCCGCTTGCTCACGGAGAGCCCGGCTGTGCCGGGAACAGGCCCAGCACTCCAGTGAGGAGCATCCGAGCAGTTCCCTTTTATTGCAGCCAGGAGCATCCCGATGGCTGTCGGCAAGAGGGTCCCAGAGGAGCGATATTTTATAAACACCATTTGTGTCAGAGCTCACTGTGTTTGTCTGGCTGTCCCCAGGGACGGCAGCCCAGGGTGGGAATAAGGGCGCCATTCCCGTGCTGGTACAGCCGAGGATGCTGCCAGGGGCCGGCTCCCGGGGCCAGGGTCTGCCTGGGTGGGCAGCGGGCACGGCCAGGAGCTGCTGGGGTGGCCAGGCCAACCTGGCTGGGCTGAGGAGGAGACAGCACGATCCATCAGGGGGAGGGATTTGTCAGCTCCCTCCTTGGCTCTGATGGGCTGTGCAGGGTCTGAGCAGAGCAAACCAAATGAGATGGGAAATAAAATCAAAAACTGAGGGAAATCACAGCCGGGGATTGGGAGAGACACCCAGCTGCCTCCTGCCAGGCTGGATCACCCACCTAGAGGCACCACAGTTTCCTGCTGCTGCTTTTGCTGGTTACTGCCTGCACCCCTGCCTTCATCCCTGTCTGCATTCCTGCCTGCATCCCTGCCTGCATCCCTGCCTGGCCGGTGAGGGGAATGCCCAGTGCAGCCTGGAGCCAGAGTGGGATGTCACTCCCAGTCCTGCCAGCAGCTCCTATGGTCCAGGCCCAGCCGTGCCAGGAGTTCCCAGCCTGGGTATTTAAACTGGCCACAAAGCCAGCCCCAAATGCCACTCTGGGCATGGGAACAGCATGGTTGTTCCCACCAGGCTCTCAGGGTCCAGCAGCCTCGAGTGAGCTTTCCCTGGGCTGGACACCCCCAACTCTCTCAGAGAAACTCCTGGTCCCAGCAGACCAATATCTATTAAACATTGTCCTTCTGCTCCACTTGCTTTAAAAGAGGAAGAGGGATTTTGCAAGGGTCAGAGCTTCCAACTGGAGCCCAGCAGCACTGGGAGCACCTTGTGCAAGGAGGAGTTTCTAGGGAACAGATTCCTGGTGATTTATGATGGAGGAGCAAACCCGGCCCTTGCCCCTCCCAGGCAAGCCTTTGATGCTGCCCCTTTAATCCTTGGCCACCTGGCACTAATTATAACTGCAAGATAGTCTTTATATTTAATTAAAAACAAGGAAAGGTTTCTCCATATAATGAGAAGCCTCCCGCAGCAGACCCCGTGTTCTCCCCTACTCCGGTATCCATCTCCTCCTGCTCCGTTTGAACCCAGCAGAGTGGAGCTGCTGGGGATCCCAAGGAACATTCCCCAGAGGCAGTGCTGGTCCCTCCCCGTACTGATCACTCATCCCACGAGGGTGGGCAGGACCAAGAGATCCCTATCCCGGGGCACTGGGCCAGGCACGGGCACGGGACAGAGCATCTCCCTGCAGCGGAGACCACGGGAAGGAGCTGATGCTGAGGAGTGGAAAGGGAAGGAGATAGGAGGGTGGTGTAGGGTCTAAACCTGCTTTTCCATGTCTAAAAAAAGGCGTGCTGTGATCAGGCAGCTGGCACAGTGAGGGCCAGGGCATGGAAAAGGGGAGGAGGGAATCCCAGCCTGGCTCCGGGTGGTCCCTGGTGGGCACAGGAGGCGCCAGCGCTGCTCTGCTCTGCCTGCTCTGCAGAGGGGAAGGAGAGGCTGGGAAATTATCATCAGTTTAAGTCAGTTCAACTTCAGTTCCCAGAAAAATATTGGAACAAATGATCAAACAAACTATTTATAAGCACCAAGAAGATAACAGGGTGAGTAGCAGCCAACATGGGTTTGTCAAGAACAAATCGTGGCAAACCGATCTAATTTTCATCTGCGACAGGGTAATAGGCCTTCTGGATAGAAAAGAAGCAGTAAATGTCATATCTTGACTTTAATAAGATTTTTGACACCGTCTTATATGACATTCTCACAAGCAAGCTGAGGAATCAGAGTCGAGATGAAAATACTGTTTGGTGAGGGTAAAACCAGTGGAAAAACTGCAGTCAGAGACTAGTCAAGGATGGCTGGATGGAATGGGAACCTGGATAGCCCTATCCTGTATCCAGGGCCATTCACTATCCAGCCTGTGTGATGAGAAAAATGTAATTATTAAATCTGCAATCTTTGAATGCATTAGAGGGCAGAATCTGAATGGCAAAGGTCTTGGGAAATGCTGGAGTTAGTTGAGAGAAACGGGAATTTATCTGCTGGATCCAGGTGCAGAGTATGGCCCCCGGAGCTCAGCATAATTGGGGAATTACTGGTGTGACAGGAGCAAAGGATCTCAGACTTATTCCAGAGCAGAAGTTGAAATTAGGCCAACAGTATCATGATGCTAAAGGGAAAGCAAATGGTTTGCAGGGAAAAGGGACAAACATCATGTGCGATGGGCGGGATGCAATTTGTGTCACCAACTCGGCAATGCCAAGGAACAGCTGAGGCTGTTCCAGGCTTGGGAACAGGGGCACCAGGATGGAGTCCAGAGGGGAGTGAGAAGAAGGGTCAGAAATTCACAATGCTCTGCCTGAGCGAGGAAAGTGGAAGGAGGTCTGAGGAATTCGTGTCTTCCCATCTGCATCCCTGTGGTGCTCCCTCTGTGAGGTGCAAAGCCCTGATCCAGGGCAGGGAAATGCTGGGAGTGGCTCCAGGAGCCCTGTGTGGGAGCAGCCCCCATGCTGGGACTGCCCAGGGTGCACAGAGCTCTTCTGTGAGTGACAGAATTGCTCCCAGGACACCCCCACCGCGGAGCACTCCCCGAGCTGATGTGCAGTCCCGCATTGCAGGGGCGTCCCCAGCAGATCCCTGGGACAGGGTCCTTCTCCCGCCGCTGCCAGCCAGAGCTCTGTGCACCCCCATCCCCTCGGCAGCCCCGGGAGCTATCCCAGGAGGACCAAAGGCACGACGGCGATGGATCTCTGGCTGGGACGTGGGGAGCTCGGGGCCTGGGGCCGACACCCGCCCCAGAGCCCAGCGGCACCGACCCGGCAGCGCTCCGGCTTTGGCAACGTTGCGAATCCTGTGCCTGGCCAGGGCCGGGGGAAGGGGGAACACACCCGGGGAGAGGCTGGAGGGCCCTCGGTGCTGTCCTGAGCCGCTGATCCAGCGGGAACACGGGGATGGATGGGGCTGGGCGGGTGGAACAGCACCGGGAGAGCAGAGGGCGGGCTGGGGGCTCACAGCTGCTTCCCCTGCACCCCCTGGCCGGGGCACGGCTGCGGGGAGGGGCGGGGGACAGAATTCCCGAGGGGACAGCCCTCCCCGCCCAGCCCCGCGGCGCCGGGGGCAGATGTGCCGGCAGAGCCCGGCCACAAAGAGTTAAAGCCGCTTCGCCAGACTGTGAATTCTCAGCGAGTCTCCCACATGCAGCCAAACAACAGCTTGACATTTTCCATCCTTCACGAGAAAGACAAAGGCGTGAAGATATTCCCATGATTCCTTTCTGCATGCCTAACTACGAGCTCAGGTGCAGCAGCATTTGCCCTGGACCGGCCTCATCAACATGAAGGGCGAACTCATCGTTTCTGCATCTTTCCTCGCCACTGCTTGATTAATTGGCTCCCGACGACGCTGGCTGAATACCTAATGCCTCCCCTGTCCCTGTTCTTTCTTCACAGCCTTTTGCTGCATTTACATATACTTTATATTCCATAATTTTCACACACACAAAAAAAATGGGAGCACATCTCGGTAATTTGATGTAATGACGGCATGTCACCAAAAAGAGGAATTAGAAAAATCTGTAGGTATTTAATTTATTCTTGTTTTTTTCAAGTAGATCTCTCGGAGAAAGGCATTAATATTCATGTGCATGAAAAAAAAGTGCCCTCGAAAGGAAATTTCCAGCATTTTAGTTTAAATTAAATACATTTTTAAAGAAACAATATTTAACTGATAATGCTTAAAGGCAAAATTAACAAAAGTAGCAATTTTTACCTACCAAAGCAGGGTTTTGTCTCAGGGGTTTCCACTGCCCTGACATGAAATAACACTCTGCTTTTCTGAGGAGGGATTCAGTGACTCCAAGAGGGAGGGCACGGGGAGGGAAGGGCCCTTTGCATGCCCTGTGTGGGATTTTTGTTGGACAATATTCCAGAGCACATCCCCTGGAGAGGTTCAGCTCAGGTCTGGGCTGTGCAGGCCCCAGGAGCTCCCTCAGACCCACAGCCAGGACTCCAGGCAAAGTCTGGGGCTGCCGGGGCTTGGGCTCTTTTATTTCCCAACCAAACACAAGAGAGGGCGAAAGAGAAACCGAGGAGATGATTTCATGGGAAGCAAACACAGAGTGTTCAGCAAAAACAACACAGTGACCGACACAGGCGGCAACTCCCCCGATTAACTCCAACTCGGCTCATCGGGGAGAAAAATGGCAAAAACATTTGCAACTTTTCCAGGAATTTTTCCAGGAACTGACAGCAAGAGGCAGCTCTGACCCGGCAGAGTTTGTGGAGGGGTTTGGAGCTATTGAGATGGTTCGGGAGGAACAGGAGGGGGATGAGCAGCAGGGAGGGTCCCTGGAGCGGGGGCTGGGCTGGATTTTGGGGCAGCACCGGGGCGGGGACCGGCACCAGCAGGATGGGCTGGAGAGGCGCGGTGGGAACGAGGGCGTGGAGCCAAGCGGGATGGAGTTCCCCGCCACCCCCACTGCGACCGGGAACGAGCACCAAAGGCAGGAACCCCCACGGGCAGGTTATTCCCAAAGCTTCACCCTCGGGCTGCTGCCACCCAGTCCCACAGGGCACCTGGCACCGCTCTGGGGCTGGGAACACCCCTGGGATGCAGACATCCAGCCCCATGGAGCGGCCCCCGGCAGCATTCCAGACTGGGAACACCCCTGAGATGTGGACATCCAGCCCCATGGAGCGGCACCCGGCACCATTCCGGGGCTGGGAACACCCCATGGATGCAGACATCCATCCAGCCCCACGGAGCAGCGCCCAGCCCCGCTCTGCCAGCGGCTGAAATGATCCACGGCGAGAGGAGGCTTCAAGGATGCACGTCCTTGACAAGGAAAAAATAAATCCTCGGCGCCGGGATCGCCTGTAAATTCCTGCTCGTTAGCGGGGTTGGGAAGCGGGGAGGACCCGGCCCGGCCCCGCTCCCCCGGGGCTGCCGGAGGACGCCCTGGCCGAGGGCTCTGTCGGGTTCTGCTCTTTGCCTCTCCTGCCAGCACAAAACTGCCTTAATCTGGGCTTCCGGAAATAAAACTTCCCATCTTTGTCCTGGCACATTACAGAAAAGATTATCCCCCGGATTAAATAAAATTACGGGGTTTATTTCTCAAGTGTGAAAGGCTGAGCCTGCCAGAGGGGCTGGATCAGCGCTGGGAAGGGTCCCTGCTGCTGGGAGAAGCCTTTGGAGTGCTCAGGAGGGGCTGCACGGGCGGGCAGAGGCTCTGGCGAGCTTCTAAATTGGTCTCCTGATATTTTATGAAATAACTTTTTTTTCCCCTAAAGTACTTCTTGATATTTTTATGTTTATATATTTTAAGTTCGGATCGGACTCATAAAAAATACATGAGGAGTAAGTGGTTTCTGCAAATGTTTTATACATGATTTGGGAGCAGACAGTATTCCAAGAGAGGAGAATGTTCCTTTTTCCGCCAACGAGGGAGGAGCAGGGTTGGGCTGGAGGGAGTGAAGGGGTCCCACGGGTACAGAGCTGCTGTGAGCACTCGGAGGGACCAGGTGGGCAATGCCACCTTCCCCAAAACCCCTGCTGCAAGGTGCCCATGGGACACCTACGACCAGGAGGGGTAACCCCCACTAAACACAGCTCTGTGGGGCCACGCTTCACCCCCCGAGGGTATTCCAGCCAAAACAGGAGGCAGGGAACGGATGAATGGATGGGCAGGTCCTGTGAAGGAAAACTGGAAGCACAGGGCTCCCCAGGAGAGGCAGGAACACGTCCGTGGCACAGCCCAGCACAGGGACACGGCAGGCTGAGGGGGATGAGGATGCTGGGCTGGGAAGGGATGCTGAGTGGGAGGAATGCTGAGTGGGAGGGATGCTGAGTGGAAAGGGATGCTGAGCGGGAAGGGATGCTGAGCAGGAAGGATGTTGAACGGGAAGGGTGCTGAGCAGGAAGGATGCTGAGCTGATGCCGTTTGCTGCAGCGAGGGCGACTAAAGGGTTAACCCAATATTTCATCGGCTTCCTCCCTCGTAGCATACATTATCTTTTTGACTGTGTAATATGATGCAAAGTTTTTTAAATGATACAATTGTATTCTATTATATTCCCCTCTTCAGGGAGATTTTAGGCTCATTTTTTGCATGAATGATACCGGCTCGTTGCATTTCAATGCTGACACAGAGAGCTCTGTAGGCACACACCGCGGAGAGGGTTATAGCAAGTGCACGGATAAATGCAAAAACATATGGCAACATGAGGAAACTCTACATTTTTTATTATATAAAAGCAGAACTCGTGTTCCCAGATACAGTGCGCAGGATCTGAAAGATGGAGTCACCGTCTCCTTCAGATGGATTTTTATAGGATTTGCTTAAAATAAAATCTAAGCAGGGATTCTGTGCAAATTTTCCCCTTTGGAGAATTGAACTGTGAATCAAATTTTGCCTGATCCACAGATGAAAATCAGTTTGGGGGTTTCTTCTCTGGGTCTCCAGTGAGCATTTGTCCAACTTAACTGAATTTAGCATAATCCCTGCTCCAATGAGGCCCCAGGTGCAGAGCGGGGCAGGGAGCAGGGATGGAGCCTGGCACAGCCCAGGGTGGGGCAGCCAGGCTGCCCAGCCCAGAAAGCACCAAGGGACCCCAAATCCTCCTCCTCCTCCTCACCACGGGGAGGGATCCAGGCATGACAGCCCCACAGGATGGACAGACACGGCCCACACCAGAGTTCCCAGCCCACAGCCCCCATCAGCAGCAAGGCCAAGGGGCTCCACGGGATCAGGGATTCCTGTGGTGGCACGTTCCCAAGCTGGAGCCAAAGCCAGCAAGGGGAAGCTTTCCCAGGAGCGAAGGGGCTGCGGGGCTGCTGCTGGCATCCCGGAGCAGGGCCAGGAGTCCTCTCCCAGGCATTTCTTCTCCCTCCTCTCCTGCCTGTTTGCAGCCCTGCCCCAGGCACTGTGGGCACACTCAGGATCACACTCAGCCCGATGCCCACCTTCACCTGGCCGGGGGAGGCCATGGCAAGGTCCTGGAGGGCTGCTCACCCAGGAGGGTGGTCTGGGCACAGCCCCTCCCTCGCCCTGAGCCTCTCCCTCCACTCAGCATCCCCCACACCCGGAGTGCTGTCCCAGCGCTCCCGCCCCGGTTGGGGTCCCCTCCCGCCCCCGGGGCTCGGGGGAAGGACGCTCCGAAGGCTGCCTGGCTGCGGCGAAGGTCTTAAAAGAAATTATAGCCTGCATAAAAATATTCCCTCCAGCCAAGGGCCTTAAACCATTCCCCTGAGCATTGAACAGTGACTGAAAGTGTATTACTGTGCACTTAAGGTTACTGCAGTAACCCAAGGTCAGACGGCGGCGCGGTATATCCAGGAGACTCACGATGGATTTGCTTCAGTGCCGGACTGGGAAGGCAGAGCCTTCACCAGGCTCTGGAATTTAACTCAATATTCAATTTACCCTGGAATCAATTTTGATGGAGTACAATTCCCATTTATAATCCCGGGTTATTGCCAGCACTGGCGTTTGATTAGACACCAGCAGACCCAGGCCAAACGCGTCCCTTGTCCTGCCATTCCCTGGGAGCTGCTGGAGCCCACCCACCCTGAGCTGCACCCGGGCACCTGCAGCCCTTCGAGGGCCTTACCCTCAGCACGGGGGGCTCTGTGGGACCCCCAGGTGCCTCCAGCCTCTCAGCCCTTCCTTCCCTCCCTCCTGGAATCTCCTCTCCTGCCACACGCTCAACATTTAGAGATGAGAGGGAAGGGCAGACGAGCCGTAATATTTCCCTCTTAACTTTAAGCTCCCATGAATTTAGAATTCTTTTCTCTGAGGGGCTAATTATATAATTTCAATGTTTACTCAGTGCAGACGGATTTTGTGAGATGGTGCCCCAGGGACACGGGAGCTGGATTTAAACCCTGGGAAGGGAGCGCGGGATGGCTTCATGGCACGGCTCACATCCCGACCTGCTGCTCCTCGCTTGCTGGGCAGGGGGATCTGCTGCCGCTTTTCCCTCGGCTGCCTTTGGTCATTGGCCATTGACGCCTCATTTCCTCAACGCCGCTTCAGAGAGGAGCACAGGGCTGGGTGCTCGCGGTGCTGATCCCCGGGAGCCTCCGCTGCCCGAACCGCTCCGTGTCTGCCCTTCCGTGCCCACGAACGGCACCAGCCCGGCGCTGGAGAGCCCCCAGCTGGGGCTGCAGCTGCCCCAGGGTGGGTTTGGTGCTGCCTGTGGGTGCTGGTGGCCTGAGAGCCACTGCCCTGCTGGGACCCCGGAGCTGGGACCTGTTGGTGTCCCAGAGCAGAGACCCCCGGTACCGAGGGGCAGCTCTGCACCCCTTCCCTGGCTCTGCCCACAGCCGACCCCAGCGTCTCCGAGCGAGGCTCTGCCGTGCCCCAGGGACGCCCAGGGCAAGGAGGGACCAGGGCTGGGCACTCCTGGCACAGAGGAGGGTATTTGTGGTGGGCAAAGGCACGCAGGAGTCACCCTGCTGCTCCCAGACCCGCTCAGGGACCGCCCAGCACCCCAGAGCTCCTCCCTGTGCGGGGGAAGAGGAGCGGCTCACCCTCCTGCCTCCCGCGCAGGAGAGGGGATGTCACCAGGCTCCAGCCTTCTTCCCTTTCCCCTTGGGATGTGTTCCTCGTAATTCCAGGACTGGAGAAGCCATTTTTGCCTCTCACTGTTCACAGCTATTTATGTTTAACATATTTTGGCTTCCTGGGTCAGAAATGGAAATTATTCTGCGCCCAGCTCAACCTTAAAGTTACAATTGTGCTTCGGAGCCAGATGCTGAATACAAAAGGGAAAGATTTTGAACTGCAGCTAATTTAACACAACAAAAAATTACAGTATGGGGAAAACTTCCCCTCTCCCGTGGAAGCAGGAAGCGGATTATCCATTCACAGAGTTCACCATTCCCCAGCCATGAGCTGTCCCTTTAACCACTGCTAAATTGTTTTCTGACAGCCCTCGCTGCAATTTTATCCCCTGACATTTGATTTACATATGATCTTTAAGCACCAGCACTGCTGTAATAGCTATTTGGTTAATATTCAAATCAGTCCATGATGTCACATACCTTGATAGGTCATTTCACTGCAGCTCGGCAAAATGCATGTAAAAATAAATGTACAACTAATGAAATAAACTGATTAGGGGGAGAAATCAATCGCTTTACTGCTGTAGTGAAGATCAGCAGTTAATTTAGCATGGATCTGCAAGGGTGCACGTTAATAGAACAGGCTCTCATCTAATTGGTGCCACAGTAAATGAAATACAGTAATATTCCATGATGCATGGGAAGAGTTCACTTCATTTTCTCCGCTCTTTCCTGAGAACTGTTTACAGCACAATGGATTTCATGGATTTATTTATTTATCTCCCTGGCTCAGGAGGCAGAACCTGGCTGATCCCCGTTAACCCCTCCAATTAACAAGTCCAGCCACCTCCTTCCAACAACTGCTTCAGTCAGGACCCGCAGGGCCGGGAGCAGCTGGGTTGGTTTGTTTAGAGCTCTGTGGAGTTTTCTGCTCCTGGCTGGGAGTGCTGCCCTGCAGAAGGAGGCACTGGGCTGTGCTGGGGTCCAGCAGCCCCCGGGGTCTCGCTGCCCCCTTTGCCCACCTTTATGGCACCGACACTTCCCAGCCCAGCCCGGGACACCGGGAGGGATCCCAGAGCCACAGAGGCTGGGGAAGGGTCTGGAGAGTGAGTCCTGTGGGGAGCAGCTGAGGGAGCTGGGGGGGCTCAGCCTGGAGAAAAGGAGGCTCAGGGGGACCTTCTGGCTCTGCACAACTCCTGACAGGAGGGGGCAGCCAGGGGGGCTCAGGCTCTGCTCCCAGGGAACAGGGAGAGGACGAGACGGAACAGCCTCAGGCTGTGCCAGGGGAGGATCAGGTTGGACACCAGGAGGAATTTCTCCCTGGAAAGGGTGGTCAGGCATTGGAAGGGGCTGCCCAGGGAGGTTTGGAGCCCCCATCCCTGGAGGTGTCCAAGGAAGGCCTGGACGTGGCACTCAGTGCTCTGGGCTGGGGACAAGGGGGTGGTCAGTCAAAGGCTGGACTCGGTCTTGGACGTCTTTCCCAACCTAAATGACTCTGGGATTCTGTGATCCAACAGTCCCAAAGCAGAGGCCAGGGCCCACTGGTGACATTCCCTGAGGAAAGGTGTCCCTGCATCCCACAGCTCTGCCAGCACCCGGGACTGTACTGTCCCCAGCTCATCCACGGGGATGGGACAGGGTAAACTGCGGGGTGACTTGGAGCAGAGGTGGCACCTCAGGAAACTCCAGAGGCTGTGGGAATTTCCCAGCCCATTGATCCATCCACGCTGCCCTGTTCAGTACAGCTGACAAAAATGTGCAAAAAGTCCCATCCTGAACTCTGACCTGGGGGAATCACTGATTACCACACCCTCTTGCTCCTCAGTGAAGGTCAACATGTTGAGGATGAAGTTGAGTTACCACCTCAAGTATAACAGAAAACTATAAATATTTGAGAAATGCCACCTTGGAGCAGCCTGGACTCGCTGGTCTGTGCTGAGCAGGAGGAAAACAGCAGCAGCTTGGGGTCTCTGCCAGTGTCCGCTCTGCCACCAGAGACCTCTGCCCTCCCTAAAATTATTTGGCTGTATTAAAAAAAAATAGGGGAAAAAATGATCTATACAAAAGCTTTGCATAAAAAAGTGATCAATGCAAATTCCTCAGAGAAAATTGCACCAACAGATGGAATCAACCCATTCCCAGCAAATGCCTCTGGCTGTGCAGATGGTAATTATAGGATGTATGTAAATATGGGAGCGCCAGGAAGCACAGCACCACGCACTGCTGAGCTGGGGCTTTGGGGGACGCCTGGCCCGGCCCTTCCTGGGCCTTGGGCAAGGGGAACCCGGGATATGGAAAGGTTTGGCGCTGCATCCAGACAGCCCACACAGCTGCCAGCACCCCCAGCGCCCCACTGCCCTCCAACCCCAGGTGCCTAAACTTCCAACCCCAAACCTGGCGCTGTGCCTCACCGTTGGGATACGCCAGTCGGGATGGATCCCGGCCATTCCCAAGAGGAGAGGGGGCTCTTCCCCGAGTCATTCCAGGCAGGAGAAGCCCTGGGACCTGGCATGGCACTGCCTGCACCCTGCCCTGCCTGGCTGTGGCAACACGTCTGTGGATGATGGCACGGAGCCCACCCGTGGTGAGCCCGCCAGGAACACACCCAGCACCCCGGGCAGCCATCCAGGGGAGCCCCTCACCCAGGGGAGCCCCCAGCACTGCAGGAGGGGCTACCTGGGAGCTGGGGGTCCTGCACCCGCACCCATCCCTACGGCCACAAACATTCCCGCATGGAAAGGGCTGCCCAGCCCCGGCACAGCTGCTCGGGGCAGGGGTGGGGTCCCCATCCCTGCAGGGATTTCAAAGCCATGTGGATGTGGCACTCGGGGACAGGGGTTGGTGGTGGCCTTGTCAGGGCTGCGGGAGTGTTGGTACTTGATGGGCTGTGAGGGGTTTTCCAACCCAAAGCATTCCATGATTCTGTCCCAGCACAGAGCCACAAAGAAGCCCAAACCTCAGACAGCAAGATATGGGCTGGCTTGCTCATGGCCATGGCAACCTTCCCCATGGACAGGGCAGCATCTACCTGGAGCTCGTGCTGCTAAAGCCACGGGACACTTTGGGAATGCTGGTGGGATGCAGGTGGCTCTGCCTGCCCCAGGCCCCACTGCCACTGTCCCTCAGCCCAGTACAAGCACTGAGGACATCTGGGCCCCTCCAGCTCCACCAGCTCTTCCCTGCCTCTATCCCCTCCCTCAGCCCGCTGTGCAGCTCACCAGGCTCCTGGGAGGGACAGGCTTTTGCTCCCCCCTATTTTTCCAGTGTGATGTCAAGGACTATTTCCAAGGCTACTGTATTTTTATTTTATGTTGCTGTTGACTCTGGGTGGTTTTTTTTTTCCCTCTTCTTGGAAAAGTGCTTGCAGAGAGTCTGTGGTAAAATGTTAATTGGAGCCAAGTAATTAGACAAAGATAGTTAGTGATCTCTCCCAAGCAATCAGCTTTTGGAGCTTTGTTTTAGTGCCATAATAATCACCGTCATTCCACGGAGCGCTGCGGCGTCTGACGGGAGGGATCCACGTGCAGCCCACGCTCCCCCAGGGCCGGAGGTGTGGGGACACAGCTCCCGAGGACCCCCCCGGGCTCACAGCCACCCTCCCCTGGCCCCCCTGGCCCTGCTGCTCAGGGCACCTTTTCCTCCCTCCTGCAGGCTCAGGGACCGTGCCGGGCTCTGTCCGGCCCAGCAGCACATTCCAGATCGGCTCCCTGGGACCGCATCCTGTTCACACCGGCAAAACCAGACCCGGATTTATTGCTGCCTTTAAAGCAAACAGACAGAGAAACCCCACCAAAAACTCCCAGACAGGCAAGGCCTCTTGCTGCTGCCTCCATCCCTGGGGACGGACGAAGGGCTCCAGGGGTGAGATGGAGCCGTCGGGGCACCTCGTGGTGCACGTCCGTGATGGGCTGTGCCCACCCTGCCAGCGCCCACCCTGCCAGTGCCCCCAGTGCGGGGGGGGAGTGTTGGAATTGCAGCCAGCCCAGCCCCCCCGGCACCCCCAGACTGCCTGAGCTGCTCCAAGCAGGCCCGGGGTGATGGAGGTGACCCAGCAACACTGGGGAAATGAATGCTTTCCTGAGGGTGCAGTGCTGGGAGAACCGGGAAACAGGAGAGAGCTCAGATGTGGCAGAGCCTCCCTGGGGAGCAGAGCGAGCCCTCACCAGCCCTGGAACCCCCCAGGAGCACGAGCCCCTCCGGGGTCTTCCCCTGGGAGATGGGCTCCTGCCCACCCTCGGGGCTGGGAGTGGGTGACCCCCCCCACTGCGGGGCACCCCTGGCTCCCCCCAACCCCTCTGCCCAGCACCTTTGTCTGACCCCAGCCCGCCAAACGCCTTCCTGCAGCCGTCACCGGGGGGACACGTGGGACAGCCCCGCGCCGGGAACCTGGGAATGTCACCACCCAGGAGCGCTGAACACGAGGAGCACAAAGCAGCCGTGCTTGTACATCCCTCCCCTGTGTTTCACACATCAGCTTTCTATCTTTTCATCAGCAACTGCAGACAGATTTTCTCAGCGTGAGAACTGCCATGGAAATTGAAAGACTGTACAGCAAACATTTTTTTCCTTGATGCCCTGTCTAATTGAGCTGCCTTTGATTTTATTAATCTGTTTTTATTAATATCCTGAAGGCAACAGGGGGAAAAAAAAAAAAGAAAGCCTTTGCTTTCTGAGCTGGCTGGTGCTGCTGGTGTTCTGTCTTATCAAACAGGGTGGTTCTGCGGTATCTGGGACAGAGCATCCACCTTTCTGGGGGAAAGGAATGAGCCTGAGTGTCCTCTCAGGCTGAGAGAATTGGGATTGCTCAGCCGGGAGAAGAGAAGTCTTCGGAGTGACCTAATTGCAGCCTCCCAGTGCCTGAAGGGAGCCTACAAGGAAGGTGGAGAGAGACTATTTACAAGGGCCTGGAGTGACAGAAAAAGGAGGAATGGCTTCCTGCTGACAGAGAGTGGGTTTAGATTGGATATTCAGATGAAATTCTTCCCTGTGAGGGTGGGGAGGCCCTGGCACAGGTTGCCCAGAGAAGCTGTGGTTGCCCCACCCCTGGCACTGTCCAAGGCCAGGTTGGACGGGGCTTGGAGCAACCTGGGATAGTGGAAGGTGTCCCTGCCCACGGCAGGGGGTGGAATGGGATGAGCTTTAAGGTCCTCTCCTCACTTGACGTGGGGCCGGCCACAGCCTCGCTGACTCTCTGCGGTTTCCCAAAGCCATCTGCTGCCAGGCAGCAGCAGGAAAAGTGGGAAAGGTGCTGTGGATTCCCCTGGGCTGTGGGCTCACCGTGGCACGAGGAACAGGAGCAGGGCCTGCCGGGGCTGAGCTGGGTTTTCCCGGTGAGCTGTGCAGTAACAGCCCGTGTGGGGTTATTGATGCTCCCTCTGCACGCCCTGTAAAACGCACTGACACAGGATATTGCGTGGTCAATAGGTCTTTAGCGTTTTTCCAGCGGCATTAAATATCATTTGAAATGAGGTGCCCACGTACCTTCTCGGTTGCTGCCGTGGCAGAGCACGAGGAGGTGCCTGGGAAGCTCTGGAGATGGACACAGGGCAGGCACGGGGCCGGGACAGGGCCTGGGAGCTGCAGGGTGTGAGGTGCCCAGCACAGAGCACACAGGGGCAGTGCCTGGAGCCAGCAGCACCCCGTGCTCGCAGGGACGGCCACCCGGGTCCCCTCTCTGCCAGCCCCGCAGCCCTCGGGCGATGTCTCACCTCTCCCAGCACGGAGAATGACAGAGCTCTGGGATAACGAGTCCCCACCCACCGCACACAGCTTTCCCTGCAACTCCCCTCCTGCTCTCCAGCCCCTCCAGCAGAGCACACCCACCCCAGACCGTTTCCCACCCAGCAGGACCCGCACGCCCAGCACAGACCCCTCCTGAGCAGGACGGGCAGCGGCGGAGGGCTGAAGGCAGCGGGCAGTGCCGGGGAGGCGGCAGCGCTGCCCAAGAGCTCCCTGTGGTGCGAAGGCGGGAGCCGAAATGGGTCACATCCCCTCGTCCCCCTACCAGGACACTCCTCCTGCACTTTCTTGCAAAGTTTGGGAGGCCAGGAAGAATGTTTGATGATCTGATTTGAAATACAGCCCTCCAAAGAGCCCTCCCTATTGAAGGAACCATAAAAAGCAGATCTTTCCTAATGTCAGTCTTTGCCGGCTGCTGCTCGGCGCCGCGGAGCGCTGCCATTCATCACCCGCGCGACACTTCCATAATGTAGTCCCAGATAATGGCACACCTTCCAACTTTCCAGAATTGGCTGTCAGGGAAATCGAAGGAGACAAGTGTGAGATACGGGAGCAGGACTCCTGGCTGGATACAAGCCTCGGGAGCTCAGCCCCCACCCAGCCCAGCCCGCTGAGCCACAGCCGGGCCCGCAGGGGTCCCAGGGCCAGCCGCTCGTGGGAGGGGACACAGCCATGGGGACATGGGGGGCAGGAGGGGGCTCTCCGGTCAGCCCCGAGCCCCCTGGCGATGTCTCACCACCCCAGGATGAGAAACCACAGAGCACTGGAGTCACCAGCACTGGGGAGGCTCTGGCACAGGCTGCCCAGAGAAGCTGTGGCTGTCCCATCCATGGAAGTGTCCAAGGCCAGGCTGGACGGGGCTTGGAGCACCCTGGGATAGTGGAAGGTGTCCCTGTCCATGGCAGGGGTGGAACAGGATGAGCTTTAAGTTCCCTTCCAACCCAAACCACTCTGGGATTCCATGATTCCAACACCTCTGCAAGGCAACACCCCCACGTTCACACCTGCCCCTTCCCTCCCTCACTTCCAGCTCCCTTCCTGGCATTCCCAAGGTAATTCACCTCTCCCTGATCAATGCTCCAGGTATTTCTGCTTTTTTCTTAGCCTCCGCCTCTCCAGGTGTGCATATGCATTCCCTGACTTGTCAGCTCCTCTTGCCTTGGGGGTTTCTAACAGTTTATTCCGCCTTTTTTGGCCTTTTCAAGTAGAACTGAGTGCATGAGAGCTGGGGGAGTGCAAATTGTGCACGAAAATCTGCATCTCCTCGTACACATTTTAACGAGCTCCTTAAGTGTCATCTCACATTGCTGCCATGAGCTCAGTTCTGTCCCAGGCACGGGGAGGGGACAGCGAGGGGACCTGGCCAGCACGTGGCCACTGGTCCCAGTCGGAGCTGGGTGAGTCCATCAGAGGCCAAAAGCCCAGCAGAGTTCCCCTCTCACAGGAGGTACCACAGAACACAAAGCTGGGGCTCTCAGGGCTGGCTCACTTTAAAAACTATAAATCATACCCAAACACTCTGCTGCTTGCAGCCACGTGCTGACACCTCCGGCACACGCCGTGCCTGGGGCTCACAGCCTCGCACACACCTCAGATGGAAACCCTGCAGAGCACATTTTTCTCTTTAAAGGCTGAAACTGAAACGTCAAGCTTTTTTTTTCCCCTACCCTTTGCTCCAAAACCTCCCAGGTACGTTTGTGACAGAGCCAACACCATTAACAACGCGCCTTCAGTGACACCGCTCCGAGACAGACTCCAAGCGCCAAGAGCTTCAGACAACAGCTCTTTGTCTTATCCAATTCTCAAAAAAACCCCTAAAACCAGTTAAATACTCTGAGCATTAGTTAGAAAAGGCCCTGAGGCTCAGCACTCACCTGTGAACACAGGTATCTTCTTCTCCTGTTGAAAGTCACGTCTTTGCTGCAAACACCTTGGAGCCGCCAGCGCCGCCCTTGGGCATCACCTGCAAACAAACCAGGCCCCTTCCAGAGCTGTGTTTGCCCCTCTGCTCCCGATTCCCCCTGCTGCTGTTCCTTGGGCTGAAGGAGCTGCTTTCAGCTGGTGCTTGGAGTCAGCGAGGGGATGATGATGGTGAGGATGATAATGATGATGGGGAAGAGAAGTGGCACAAGCGAGATGGTGCCACGCGTGGGGACTGTCACTGGCTCCTGGGAACGTGCCCTGAACGGTGGTGGTGGTGCCAGGCTTGCAGATTTTGGGTCTGGTTTGTGCCTCCCGGGGCTCAGCACGCTCAGAAGGGAAGAGAAAGTGAGCGCTGCCAGCTGGGTGCCTTATCTTTGTCTTTAAATTAATATGATTTTGTCAGGTTTATGAAAAATAATATAGCATGTTATTTTTCATAAGCCTGACTGATATCTCCATTTCCCATGGTTCAGCTCAGGCCATAAACATGACCCTGCTTGAGTGATTTCACCTTCCCCATTGAGCAGGGAGCCTCGGCAGCACTCAGACCAAGGTCCTGACTGATTATCGACAAATTAAAAATATAAGCTATTGACCAGACACTGAGATAGAGTCCCTGAGCCGGTGCCCGGAATCTCAATGAGGGTATTGAAGTGGTGCCGATCGATGCCGCAGTCACAGCCCCAGAGCTGCATGCATAATGCTGGGGGGTGGGGGCTTAAGTAAATTGTTGTTCAAATTAACGAGGGTGCTGCGAGACGCAGCCCAAGGCGTCCTGGAGCCGGGATGGAGGCAGCGGGCACCCAGCAACACCTTCACCCGCTGGGTCACAGGGTGCAGGAGGGACGGGGGCGGGGGATGTGGGCGAGCGGCCACCCCGAGCTGGCGCTGAGGGGCTGCCTGTCCCCTCCACATGGCCCTGCCCGGCACCCGGGGGCATTTCTTGTCATCCATCTCCAGCCAGCAGCGGGCGGGGGCTTGGGGCACCGTCACATGGGCACCGCTGGTCCCAACTTCCACGAGCATTTGTTCACTCAGCAACAAGAGAAAAGGGAGCTCAGAGGGACCTTCTCGCTCTTCCCTGGTTCCCATCCCTACAGCACCGACTCCTCCCGGGCAGTGCCAGAGGCAGGACCTCCACTGGCCGCTGCCGGTCCCCGTGGGGAGCTGGTCACAGCTCCCCTGTGGCTCCCCTGCACCCTCCGCTGCCGGTCCCGCCCGGTGCAGACATCCTTTGTTCGCTGCTTAAGCGATATCCTGGCTCTCCTGCTAATGCTTGCTGACATTTATATTGCTTTAATCAATATTAATTATCTTTTGTCCCACGTCAGCAAACCCCATTTTTTTATTCCCTACCCATTGGTTCGGTGACATGGTGGGGCCTCATTCTGTCCCCGATGGTGGCACCACCAGGAAACCTCCCACGGCCTCCTCGTCTCCAGCTCTGCCCCCTTCATCTCCAAAATTCCCTTTTTTTCCAGCCCCTCGTCCCTTTCCGGCCGGGATGCTGGGATCCGGGAGGCAGCAGAGCAGCAGGGAGCGCCCGCCCGAGCCCGGCTCCGCTGTGCCTCAAGAGTTAAACCGCGTTCGGCAGCAGCAGCAGCAGCAGCAGCAGCGGCGGCGGCGTTTCCTGGCAGCACCGGCGGCAGCTCCGCGCAGCGAGGCCCCGAGCGCGGCCTCTGGGGACCGCGCCGATCACATCGCTGCCTGCATGTTTGAAAACACCGATGTCAGCGAGGCGGCTGCCGGCAGCTCGCTGGCTTTCCTGGCACTGCTGATGGACAGGGTCAGATCCCAGCAGCTGTTGGGAAGGAAGAGGCGCGCTCAGCAGCTGTGTGGAGTGATAGAAACCGCCCGTGATGGTGCCAGCCGCGATACCGGGCGGCTCCATCCCGGTCCTGCTTTTGGGAGGGATGCTCTGCCGGCTCTGCATCCCCCGGCCCCGTTTTGGGAGGGATGCTCTGCCGGCTCAGCAGCCCCCGGGCCCGTTTTTGGGAGGGATGCTCTGCCGGCTCAGCATCCCCCAGCCCCAGCACCCGCTGCAGCAGAAGCAGTGCCGGCTGCCGAGGCTGGGCACGGGCAGCGGGACACGGGGTGGCACTGCTGTGGTGTGGCTCTGGCAGACCCACCAAGCGGTTTTCTGGCTGATTTGGGCTGGATTCAGCCCTGGGCAGTGCCTGTTCCGGTCTCTCTCGACGTCTCTTGCTGTGTCCAAAGCCCCGGGAATGCACCACGTGCCGGACCCGTTGAGCCCCTCGAGCCTGAGCGTGGCCTCCAGTCCCTCTCCGAGGAGCAAACACATGCAAGGGGTGACCTTTGTTTTCTAAAAACTCCGGGTCCTGGAGTCCTGTGAATCTCAGGCTCCACTGCTGGAAGTGGGTTTCCAGCCTTTTTCCTGCACAGAAATATAGGGAAACGTTCAAGGAAAAAAAACTGACAAAACACCCTCTACAAAAATAAAAGCAAAACTGCTGTTATTTTTTAATATCATTGTCTTTGAGGCAGGATTGCGATGGCCGAGCTGCCTCCCAGCGATTCAACACTTGGAGCTGGCGCTGGACTAACCCGGGAGATCGCAGAGCAAAACCGGGAGTGTGCAGACGCCTGCACGCCGTGCTTTGCACAGGGTTCCCACCTGAGGCACGGATTCCTCTCCCTCCCTCTCTGCTGATGGCTCCCTCGGAGTGCACGAGTGCCCGCAGTAATGATGTGGAATTATGCAGCAGGCAGCTAATGACAGCAGCACTGCTCGGGGCGGGGGCACGGCTGGAGCAGCCCCCCCGTTTTATGGAGCACCGGGCTGCAGTTCCAGCGCTGAGGGAAGCTTTAAGCAGGGAGCAGCTACTAACAGATTCATTTAACTTGCTCCAGAGCAACTATAAAAAATCAATTTAGTTCACCAGGCGGCTTGAACTGGTGCCAGTGGCAGGGAGCAGCTCCCAACCGAGAGCTCTCCAGCTCTGAGCACCGCCGGGATAACGCTAGGGCTGATTCAGCAGCGGGTGAGGATACAAAGGCTCCAGGTCTCCGGGAAGGCAGAGGCTGTTGGCTCCCACAGGGTCCGGACACAGAATCACAGATTCACGGAGTCATTCAGGTTGGAAATGACCTCCAAGACCATCAAATCCAACCTGTGACTGACCTCCACCTTGACACCCAGCCCAGAGCACCGAGTGCCGTGTCCAGTCCTTCCTTGAACACCTCCAGGGATGGGGACTCCTGGGGAACCTGAGCTTTAGATCCAGGCCAACATTTCCGGAGGGGGTTTGTGCAGGGTGGGCTGGTGCCAGTGCCCATCACAGTCAGGCAGGTGCCTGTCCCTGCCAGCCCCACAGCCGGGGGCCAGCGGGCACTGAGAGTGCCTGCAGTGACCCTTCAGTGCTGGTGGCCACTGCTCCATCGGGAGGTCAGTCCAACCTTCCCTGCTCTCCCTTCTCTTTAGTCAGGTATTTTCAGAGCCCTGAGGTAACCTAGGGAGCTGTTATCAGCCTGGAAACGTAACTGCTGGCAGAGCAATCCGTGTCCTCCCACCCGCAGGGTCCTGTGTCACACAGCCAATGTCCAGGCCCCTTCGGCAGAGCCCACCCGCCCTGGCTGCTGTGCCCTGACATTCCCGCGTGTGGGATCACGCACCGGGAGCGCTGAGCCCTCCGCCCCGGTGCCGATGCAAATCTCTGGCTTTGCGCCATGAAATATTCATGGTGCCCGTCCTGCCGCCCTGCTCCAGCCGTTCCTGGCCCTGGCCCTGGCCCCGGGGCCGCGGCAGCAGCCGGAGCCGGGCTCGGAGCCCTCCCGGCGAACGCAGAGAATCCCCGCCTGTGCTCCTTCCTCCGGCCGCAGGGTTCATTAGCAGAGCTTCCAGGGTGGAGTGCAGTCCTGGTGGGCTGGCCTGGCCGGCACCTGCCTGAAGGAACCACTTAAAATCCTCATTAAATCTCTTCAGAGCCCAGGGAAAGGGGCGGCGATGCCAAGCAGAGGGCACTGGGAGCGTTTTCCTGCACGGGCCCTGCGCTGCTGGCACTTGTCAGCAGCAGAGAGGACAGGGGGGTGTTCGGATCGAGGGCTGGCAGAAGCCCACCTTGCTGGGTGAGCCATTTCAGCCCTTCATTCTCAGGGAAATGCTCCACAGCAGCAGCTGTTCCCAGCTCTGCCCTCAGGAGGCTCAGTGGGGGCTGCCAGACCCTGCCCTCGACATCTGCATTTCTCTGAGTCTTTCACCACTGAGCAGAACCCCGTGGGCCCTGTCCCCCCTCACAGCACGGTCACCGTGTCCCCGTGGGGGGGGGAATGAGGGCTGGGATGTTCAGCACCAGGGATCCCGGGCTCTGCATCGCTGGTAACTGCCAGGGAAGGGCAACGTGGAACAAAATCCCCCCGGGCTCCCACTGGAACTGCTCCATCACAAGGAGAGGAGAACTGGATCTGGGGCAGGCAAGGGGCTGCAGGAGGGAAGGCGAATCCCTGCAGGCATTTCACCAGCGAGGGGGTGACGGAGCTTCCTCACGCTCCAAGCCTGAGCGAGCCTCTGGGACGGCACACCTGGGCACGGCGAGATGATCCCACCCACTCATGCTACAGCTCAGAGGCAAAAATAACCACGGATGAGGAAAGGAGGTTTTTCAGGAATGCATTAAGCTGAGCGGGTGAGAAAAAGAGTGGGCGAGGGGCTCCTGTGAAGCTCAAGCGCTGCCTTCCGTGCACTTTCTAAATGCGGCTGCTCCCTCCCAATCCCAGTGACGCTTCTGTCTCTTACATGGGTGGCGGCAACGGGGAAGCTCTGCGCCGGAGGGGACAGAGCCAACCCCTGGCCTCATCCCCGGCCTCATCCCTGTCCCTTCCCAGGGAGAGAGGACAGTGTTACCCCACCCCACACCCACCAGGGTGGCACAGAGCGGGTGGCACGGGGCAAGGCCCTGGTGCTTGCCCCGGGTGGGAGGGGGCAATCTCCAGCAGGGACGCTGCTGGGACTGTGCACAGCCATAGCCTTGTATCCAACAGGCTCAGTGTGACCGTGGCACCGGAGCGTCACCCCCAGCCCGGGCGCGGGTGTCTCTGCCGTGTCCTCCTTGCACGTCCTGTGCAGCCGAGAGCACGGAGAGACTTCAGGCTGCAGCTCCCGGGCCTGGGAGCCGTGGCACTCACTGTTCCCACCTGGGAACAGCCCCGGAGCCGTGGCACTCGTTGTACCTCCCGGGAACACCCCCGGAGCCGTGCTGACAGCAGCTCCTTCAGGGCAGGGCCGGCAGAGCCTCCTGGCAGGGGACAGCCAGGAGAAGGAATCAGAAGGAGACTCGAGCAGCATTTGTATTCCCAACAGCCCTGTTCTATTCAACCTTACTTTTAAATGTGTTTCTTAAGTTTCTTTTCTCCCTCTGAACATTTTCCTACAGTGAAAAATAATGCGAGGCACAGGCTGGAATGAGCAAGCGCCTTCCATCTCAATGACACGTTTAATGTGCCTGTGAATGGAGAGGCTCTTGCTCATTCTGCTCCCGTCCGCTGCGTTGGGCTGTTGTGGATGGAGCCAGGCAATCATTAAACCCGACTGATCCGGGACAGGAGCCAGCCAGGCACAGCCGGGCACGGACACTGCCTCTGGCAACCAGGGCCCGCGGGCCGGGGTCCCCCAGGGTGGGAGAGCCAGCTCCCGCCGTCCTGAGGGGTGGCTGGGTACACACCCGGTACAGGACACCCCACTGACCCCCCTCAGCAGCCCCCGTGTCTGCCCGGGTCGGGGTCAGCATCGGGGAGGGCTCTGGGGACGCTGCTTCAGCTCCTGCAGCTCTGTCCTGTCCCCAGGCAGAGGGATGGAGGCTGAGCTGAGGTGACAACCTGCACTCCCCTGGTCACAATCTGCACTTACTCACCTGGTGACAACCTGCACTCACCTGACAAGAACCTGCACTCACCTGGCAAGGTTCTCCTCTCCCTCCCCAGCCTTGTCTCCCTCTCCTGTCCCTTCTCTGCTCTCTCCAAGGACAGAGGGAGGGTTTGGGGCCCAGAGGGTTTGGCTGCAGCCTGGCCCTGGCTTGGAGGGCTGGAAGCTTCAGGGAAGGGCTGCAGGAGGGTTTCCCTCCAGGTGCTCTCATTTGTAGGGGTCTGGGGTTCTCTTTCTTCCTTCTGGGACTCTTGGCCAGGCAGCCCAGGCCCTTCTTGGATTCCATGATTCCTCGAGCACCCAGCACTGGGGGAGCTGCAGCATCTGCTCCAGAGGATCCTGTGGAAAATCAGAGCCGATGTCAGCCTGCAGCACCCTCGGGACAAAGATCCCAGCAGGACACACAGGTGAGAAGGGCGGGTGCTCCCCACACTCGCCGCTGGGTTGATTAAGCCAGCACTGCTCTGAGCCCCACAGAGCTGTGGTGTAAATAACTCGAGGACACGAGTGTCACTGTGGGTTACTCTCACAGCCATTGCGCTGGCCCAGGCTGCCACCGGCAGGGCCACTCTGCTGCTAATTAGTTTAGTTCTCAGCTGTTGTGCCTTTTTTTCTGTTTACATAATTAATTCTGTGAATTTTGTATTCTCACTTAAACCTACTCTTTTTTTTATAGAGCAATCACTACTAAAAGATGAATTTTTTATAAGTTTGCCTTTGTTACTTTAAATTTTTTATAAACTTCTTACCCTTAAGGAATAATTCTTATAGCTGGCAATAAAGTATGTTAATTCCATTTGAAAAGGGAAATGTAAGTTTGTATTTTATTAAACACACACACACACACGCGCACACACACACACACACACTGCCCCACCATCTGCCCACGTCGGGTGCTTGGGGCATTGAGGGCAGTCCCAGGACCCCTGAGGGAAGTGCAGGGGGCTGTGGTGACCCCCAGCACCCAAACTGGCTGTGGGGGAGCAGAGGTGGTGCATCCCACGTCCTTCCCAGGCGTGCATCCCTCTCCCACTGCCCCGCCCGCCCCAGCACTGCCGCCTCTCCGAGCTGCCGGCCCCGCTCAGCCCAGCTCGGGATCTCTGCAGCGCTCCCGCGGCACCGGCAGGGCTGTGCTGAGCTCACCCCGGGGCGGGGGGCAGCTCCTGAGCCCCATTTCCGCCGCTGGGGCCGA
>VZRJ01011850.1:127723-169442 GCA_013397565.1 Ptilonorhynchus violaceus
GGGGGTGGTATTTCAAAGCAAAAACTTATTAACATAGAAATGTTCCTGCAAAAATAGTTTCAGCTTGATACATTTCTGACAGGTAAAAATTGAATTGCGAAACTGTCAACTTGCTGTGCTTAGGCCCAACACCTTAACTGGGGTTTGGAGGGATGCAGGTAATGGGGTTTCCTCACATTCCAGTTGTGTCACATGTTCAGAGCTGAGTGAATGAAACATTCTCCAGTTCACAAAACACATGAAAAAATAAATAATTTTTAACCATTGGTGAATTCAGAAGTTCTTGCCAGCAGTTCTGAGGTGAGCGGAGCAGCTGTTGGGGCAGAAAGCAACTGTTTCTTTTTGAACACTGATTTCATATTTTCTTTTGACTCATCAAACGAATTTTGAGAATCATGGAGTGGTTTGGGTCAGAAGAGACCTTAAAGCTTATCCTGTTCCACCCCCTGCCACGGGCAGGGACACCTTCCACCATCCCAGGTTGCTCCAAGCCACGTCTATCCTGGCCTTGGACACTTCCAGGGATGGGGCAGCCACAGCTTCCCTGGACACCCCAGCCTGCACGGGCTGAGGGGTGTCAGGGGTGTCTGGTGGTCCCTGGGGCCACCGACCCATGGCCCTCCCACCAGGACCCCACCCACCCCTGCACGGGCAGCAGCTCCGCTCCCAGGGCTGGGAACTTCCTCCCAGCCCCGGCTCATCCCGGGAGCGGCCGCCCGGTCCTTCCCCTTGTCTATTGGTGTCTTTTGATTACAAGTCTGCTTTGAAGAGACACTAATTGCAGCCTGCACACAATGCTGGTAATTATGCCTATTACATTTTGATTCATTTCCATATGTCAACACTACTACAAGGGGGATTTTGGGGAGGGGGGGGCAGAGCACCGTTTTATAATCGTTATTGTCTGCAAAAAAAACCTGCCCAGAGCGTGAGTGAAGTGTTCTTTGTGGAAATTGAAAATAAGATTATAAATAAAAGTCTTCCTCTGACATCTAGAAAATGGACACTTTAGAATAAATTGCCACTGTTGATCAGGAAGATTGCCACCTCCCTTTTACATTAATGAGGCAAAGACTCTTCAAGGCCCTAATAGCAATATGTTGGAGGATGTCATTTCAATAGCTTCTTTCTTAATAAAGCTTGACCCTAATATTCCCTTTGCTGTCACAGGCTTTGTCCTCCCAGACACGGCCGTGATTTTTAGCTGCTAATCAAGAGGAAGAGGGGGGTGAGAGCAAGTGGTGCAAAGAGCTGCAGAAGCCCCAGTGAGGGGTTCTCCCCTCCCTGCCCTGGTGGGACCCTGGCTGGTGGCTGCTGGGGGCCACTGGGCTGGCAGGTCACGGCAAGAGGTGTCTGAGCCAGCACCAGAATCCCACCAGGAACTGCTTTTCCAGTAGCTTATGCTCAACCCAAACCCCCATAATAAGTCATATAAGGAGCAGCTGAGAGAGCTGGGGGGGCTCAGCCTGCAGAAAAGGAGGCTCAGGGGGACCTTCTGGCTCTGCACAGCTCCTGACAGGAGGGGGCAGCCAGGAGGAGTCGGGCTCTGCTCCCAGGGAACAGAGACAGGATGAGAGGGAACAGACTCAAGCTGTGCCAGAGGAGGGTCAGGTTGGACATCAGGAGGAATTTCTTCCTGGAAAGGGTGGTCAGGCATTGGAAGGGGCTGCCCAGGGAGGTTTGGAGTGCCCATCCCTAGAGGTGTCCAAGGAAGGCCTGGACGTGGCACTCAGTGCTCTGGGCTGGGGACAAGGTGGGGATTGGGCACCGGGTGGACTCGATGCTCTTGGAGGTCTTTCCCAACCTAAACGATTCTGGGATTCTGTGAAAATGCCGTGGAGGGTCTGAGCCTGGGTGCCGCTGTGGGCACTGCAGGAACGGACCCACCCCCGCCTGCTCCGGCACTTTCCCCATCCTCTGCCTCCCGGCAGGAAGAAGCAGAATCCATCGGGCTCATCCCCCTCCAGGTACTGCAAACAACTGATTCCAGGACTTGCAAAGTGTGGGCAGGCCTTCTTCTTTAGCAGTCCCTAAACACGAGCTAAAAGGGCATGGCGGTTTTTTCCGTAACAATGCTCCTTGGGAAATCGGGTTGCTCACGGCTGCTGGCGGATCCCCCGCCCGTCACACGCTGCATCAGCCCCATCACGCTGTGTCAGAAAGCACCAGGTAGCGTGATGTGACTGTGCACAGGCAGCAGCTCACAAAGGGAGTCGCTCTGCCAGGCATCCAGCCCCTTTTTTTTGTTAATCGTACTTTGAAGATAAAAACAGTCGAGTTTTGTACCAAGCACTGTGGCAGGAGGGAATTTTTGGAATCACAGGCAGTTATCAGAGAATCAGAGAATCAGAGAATACCAGAGTGGATTGGGTTGGAAGGGAGCTTAAAGCTCATGCAGTCCTACCCCTGCCATGGGCAGGGACACCTTCCACTATCCCAGGTTGCTCCAAGCCCCGTCCAGCCTGGCCTTGGACACTTCCAGGGATGGGGCAGCCACAACTGCTCTGGGCAGCCTGTGCCAGGGCCTCACTGGAGGTGTGGGGGTGGTGGGCAGAGTTCATGACACCCCCCCCATCTGCACGTTCCCAACTCCAGCACTGCCCCCACAGTCCCTGCGCTCAGCCCCTGCCTTGATCCAGCTCCAGCCGCAGCTCCAGCAGCTCTGTTCAGCAGCGAGGGAAATGTGGGAGAGAAGAAAAGGAGAAGAATGCAAAAAATGCAGCAGTCAGGGTGTGTTAAATCCCCCAGAACTGCCTCAAAAATAATCCAGCCGGTTTAGAAGGCAGCCAGCAGAGGGGTCCCTCCTGCCCCGGCTCTGCGGGAGAGACCCCGCGCCCCCGGCAGCGCCCACGGCACAGGGACAAGGACAGAGACACGCCTGAGCCAGCGTCCTGCCCCACCTCCGGCTCGGAATGTGGCAAGGAGGAGCGTGGCCTTGGGTGAGTCCTGAAAATGCAGAGAACTGGGTTGGAAGGCAAAGCTGCGTGCTGAGAATCCCTGTTGGACACCGCGGGACCCGCTCCGCTCCGCGCTGGAGCTGCCCCGGAGCAGGCGCCGCACGAGCGGCACAGGCAGTGGGGCAGGGCCGTGGGCACCCCTGCCCCGCAGGGCACTGGCCACCAGCCAGCCCCCGGGCTGCTGGGCTCACAGGACACCTCCTCCAGCAGGAAGGGCCGCTTCCCATCCCTGGTGTTCCGAAGGATTGCTTTGGAAGATTTCGCTGCTGCTGGGGCTTTGGTGCACGGAGACACTCAGCATCTTTCAGGGTTTCAAGATGCTCCTGTTTTAGGGAAGTGAAATTTTAAACTTCCAAATGGCAGAAAAGCCCCATTTTCCCTGGAAATAATGGCAGCAAACATTTTTCCTGGATTTGTACCAAGCTGGGTTATATAAAAATGAGATAACTCAAAAACATAGGGGGATGTGAAGTGTTTGATTCTTCAGGTTCCTGATCTGAGCCTCTGCACACCCCCAGGCCCCCCGGGTTGGGGTGGGAGCTCAGGAGATTGCTGCTGGCAGGAAAACAGAAGGAGATGTCCAGATTATAATTAGCCCAAAGTTTGTTCTCGAAGCACGACCATGTGAGCTCCCTGCACCCTTCTCACCAACCCAGCGCTGCCCAAAGCTTCCCGGTGCCCGTGCCCGGCCCAGCCCCCCGGCAGCCGCTCCGGGAGGGGCCCAGAGCTGCGAGGGTTTCGGGAGAGCAGCGCAGGGATGATGTATTCCGTTTTTAATTGGGGCTGGACAGGACGCAGGCAGCTGCCCACACAGGGGTATAACCTGGATGTAACACGCAGACTGGTAAAAAGTTTCTGAGAAGGAAACATTATGACTTTCTGCTGCACCGCACACTAAACACTCCCTCGGTAAAAAGCCCATGATTGGAAGATTCCTTATTTATTCTGATAAGTTATCATCAGTGTCACCGAGCCGAACATTTAGGCAGAACAGCTCCCTGCCCACACACTGTGTTTGCTGCTTAAAAATATTGCAAATAGCTCCGTGGCTTTAAATAAATAAATAGCTAATGAGTCACACCAATCGGAATTGAATGTCAAGCCGGAGGAAGCGCCTGCCTGGTGCCTACCCGGAAAGTTTATTGCTGTTTATTAACCTCGTCGCTGCCGCTGCGCTGCCGGGGCCCCGGGAGGGGCGTGGGGCCGTCCGTGGGGCGGGTTGCTGCTGGAAGGGAAGGGGCGAGGGAGGGCTCCACGGGGAGCACCTGGAAGGACAAGCGTTGTTTGTCTGCTCCCTGAGCGGGCTGCAGCCCGGGGACACCGTGCCAGGGAGCCTCCTCCGGAGGTGGAAGGCACCAGCCTTTTCCTGGAACCAGGAACAGAGCCCTCTTTTTGCTCCTCCTGGAAAAGGTCCCCGTGCAGGGACGGTGCCCAGGGACGGGCGCAGATGGCGTCGCTGGGGGTCATTCCTGCGGCTGCTCCTGCAGCGCCCGGAGCGCCTGTGCAGGGCGGCGGGACGGGGACAGGGCGCGGGGACGGGGCCACCCCGAAGGCAGCCCGCCACCCCCTCCTCCTGCCCCCCCCTCCTCCTGCCNCCTGAGCGAGTCGGTGGTGCCAGGGGGTTCTGTGAGTGCTGCTGGGACACGGATGGTCCCTGGCACAGGCTGGGGCTCGGGGCTGAGCCCAGCACGGCTGTGGTGCCAGGGCTCCAGAGAAACCCTCGGAGCCCACCCACATGCCCAGGAGTGATTCACCAGAGATGTGGAAGAGATTCAGCTCCTGTTGGTGTGCCAGGGAGTGAGTGGGCGCTGGGAGGTGGCACCATCCCGCTCCTTCATTCATCTCTTGCTGATGGAGCTGCAGTTGATGAGCAGCTCCAAGGCCGACGAGCCACGATCCCCTGCCAGGAGCACAGGGATTTCCCCGGAGAAATCCAGCCCACATACGAACAAAACCTTGATACCAACGACCAGCTGGGAACCCAGGCTCAGGCGTCATCGCAGCCATTTCCCAGCCTCAGTGAACCAACGGGGCTCCCTGAAGACAACCCACCTGAGGTCCAACCAGGAGCTGGAGTATTTCAAAGGGAAGTCAGCCCGCTATTAGAAAAAATCTCTTCACTGAAAGAGTGGTCAAGCACTCGAGCAGGCTCCCCAGGGAAGGGGTGGAGTTGCCACCCCTGGAAGTGTTCGAAAAATGAGTGGACAGGAACTTTGGGATATGGTGTAGTAGGCATGGGGGTACTCAGCTGAAGGTTGGGCTTGATGCTCTTGGAAGTCTTTTCCAGCCTTAATGATTCCATGATTCTATGAACCCAATTGTCAAAAAACCACCCTTTTCAGTCAAAATAGTTCTAAAGGAAAACTTTCAGTGAGTGCCATTCGCTGGCAGGTGTCTGGGTGCTCCCATGGCACGGGAGGAGCCAGGGCAGGGGCGAGGGGGGCTGAGGTCTGGCAGCCAGACCTGCAGCACGGAGCCGGCCCTGGCACTCGGGGCTGCCCGCTGCTGGCAAACCGCTCCAGCCTGGGGCTTCGGTGGGGGAGGCGGGGAAGGGATGGAAAAATCATCACACACATTGCACAGATGGAAAGAGTTTACAGCCCTCCTCACTTCCTCATCCTCGTGGTGTAAATTATACGGACAGATGTACAATCTGGGAAGTTGTCCAGATTTTCTTTTTTTATTTTTTTTTAATTACTTTTTTTAAGAAGAGGGATGCTAAAACAACACGAGCTGTGCCATGTCTGGTCCTTGGCTCTCAGTGTTGGCTATGGGAGAGGAGAAACCAGCACTCCTGGCAAGTGGTGAATGATCCAGGGAAGTGTGGAGCTCGCCCAGGGCACCCTCCGCGGTCCGGTCCCCCTCCAGCAGCCCAGGGGTGTGCTGCCCACGCGCCCTGGCGGGGGACAGGACGTGGGAGCCCCTGACTCCGGCGGGACTGAGCACCGGAGGGGTCCCTGCCGCGGAGCCAGGCTGGGTGGCTGCTTTCCTGCTCCTGGCTATAAGCAGCTCCTTGGATATTTACTCCATTGCCAGGAATGAGAGGGAGGAGGTGGATGACAACATGTTTCCAGCGCTCTGCTTTGTGCAGAGCTCCTCAAGGCAGCATGTGTGTGTCTGCGGAGGGCTCCGTGTGCTCCTCAGCGCTGCTTCCAAACAAGGATCAAGTCAATTTTCCAAAGCATATTCTCCCCCGTCAAACACTGCTCTCACTTTGGAGACTGTCCATGGCTTTGACACTCCTGTGGGTTTTCTACCCACATCCCTGTGCCAAAGATACCTTGGCGTGAGTGGCAGGTTGTGCTTGGCTCCTGCTGGAGGGAAGCGAAGCTGATCCCGGTGCCCTTGGGGCCGGGCTGATCCCCAGGGCCCCGCTGGCAGCTGCCCTTGGCTTGGCCACCGGTGGGAAAGGGCAGGCTGGGACTGCAGCACCCCCCATCCCCTCGAGCATCCCTTGCTGTGGCAGGGCCACACCCCCACACCCTCTTTGGGACACAGGCTCTTGCCTTCCGAGTGCTTCCATGGACTCTGTCCCTCTGGAGGCCCAGTCCCTTTCCAGATGCTAGTTTAAGATAAATAAATACCTAACACTGAAGAATAGACCCCAGTAAGGAGAAATCCGCCCTGAGGCAGGCATTGGTCCGACACCCATCTTGGGGCACCTGGGAGGGCAAGGTCTGCCAGCAGCTCCTCCCTGCCCAGCTGCCAGCAGCACCTTTCTGCTGCCGTCAGCCCGTGCCACCCTGCCGGGCGCTGCTCCTGCGGGGCGCTGCTCCCGACCTCACAGCCCTGTGCTGTGCAGGGACCCCCGCGGCAGCGGCCGAGGGGGCTCAGCGGGAGAAGGAAGGGTCGGGTCTGCAAGACCAAGGGGAAGTGACGCACCCGGGAGTTCCACATCTGGCTGCTCCGCAAGGAGCCCCCCGGGCCCTGCCTTGGGAATGAGTCACCGTGCAGAACCCTGCAGGTAATTCAGGGGCTGGGTGGCTGAAGGAATAAAGGCTTATTTACGCCCGGCTGCAGCGGGATCCGGGGCTGCTCGCAGGAATTCCCACACCCCGACCCGCTCTGCTTTGTTCTTCACGGGGATGGATTTTTATTCTAAACCTCCAGAGAAGCAGCAAGAGCTTCAGCCTCATGTTGGTCTCCTGTGACCAGCTGTAGCGCCATGGAAAACATTTCCACACCCTGGCCCACAGTGCTCCCCCTCAGCTCTCTGCCCCCAGGGCCTTTCCCAAACCTGTTCCGAGCTGCACCAGCCGCTGGCACCAGAGAAAACAAGTTGGTCCAAAGCAAGGAATAAAATCCGAGGCATCTGTGTGCTTTACACTCTAAACAGGCACTGCCCTGCCACCTCAAACTCCGTACCAAATCACAAGCAACAGAGCAGAAAACCAAATTATTCTCAGCTGTTACACTGCTTAATTTAATATTTCCAATGAGCTCCTTTTCCTTCTCTTCAAGAATGAAATGCATATTTGTGCTGTGTCACAAAACATTAGATTTTGTCAAGGCAATTCATTTTTCAATGGTAATTTGTAAGTGCACACCACACCACACACGGGCTGGGGAATTTTATGGCTTCTTGCAGAGGCAAGGAAAATAAGAAGCACTCAAAGCAGTGATGAGAGCGTGGAAAAAAAAAAGTGAGAAGAGGTGACAATAACAGACAGAGCATTCATCTCTCTCAGCCACACCAGCCTGGGGAAGCAGAGAATACCCAGGCAGCAAACACGGGGCGGGTGCTCCGAGGCAAACCCCGGCGGCGGCGCTGGCGGGCGCGGAGCTCGTGTTTGCAAAGCGCTCCACAGAATTTCAAACACAGAATTTAATGGGGCATAAAACGGGCTAAATAACCTCATCAGCTTAATAATAAAGCAAATAAAAACCAGCCTGGTTTTTGGCTTGTTACAGCGTGAGGGACTATGGCAGACAAGGGGGTGGGTTCCGCAGCGGCACAGGGAGCGCGGGCGCGGGGATCGGCCCCTCTGGGGTGCCGGGGGGTGCCTGGTTCTGCTTGGATGCCCCTGGCTCAGCCGGGTGGTGAGGACCCATCAGCACTGCCAGCTAGCCAGGGACATCCCAGGACGAGGAGGGACGGAGAGCTGCCATCCACCTGGGATCTGCTGAAAGACGTGGCTGCAGCAGCTCCAGACGGGCAGGGCAGCAGCCAGCAGCACCAGGCGGAGGTGCCAGGATTCCAAGAGCAGCTCCCGAGCTCTGCCTTGGCCTCCAGCGAAGCTGGACTCAACTCTCCTCCCCCCCAGTCAGCCCCACAGTGCTGCTGCTCCTGCTCCCAAACCAGTGGCACTTCCCACAGAGTGCCTGCGGGTCCCGGGAGCAGAAACATCCTGGGATTATCGCCGGTCACCCCATCCCAGGGTCTGTGTGCTCCCCACAGCTCCTCAGGGGGGTCCCAGCAGGGCCCTCCTCTGCCTCAGTCACCAGGCTCCGGCTGCTTCCACCCCTGCAGTCTCATGTCCCCCAGCGGGACCCTCCTCGCTCAGTCCATGTGACCCCCCCACACCTCCCCACACCCCAGGGCAGGGCCTGGAGCCCACACAGGCTTCAAGACAGAGCTTGGCCGGTTCCTGAGAGGATGGGCATGATGAGGGAAGGTGGTCCTGTAATTAAACTTCTGCTTTAAAGGTGAGTTATATCACAAGAGGGGCAAAAGGAGAGCTGATAGACTGTTTGTTGTACTGCACTCACAGGCAGCCAATTAATTCAACTGGCATCAGGGACTTCCACAGGCCAGAGGCGGCAGCAGGAAGGAATTCCTCCCTGATGCACACCTCAGCCTCCAGCCTTGTCCTGCTCCTCCACCTTTCCCAGGAGCATTGGGTGCAGCCACAGCAGTAGCAGGGACAGGCTGCTGCTGGCAGCTCCAGTGCTGGGATGCTCTGTCAGGATTAAACTGACACTTCAGTGTCGTGAGGAATTCTCTCCAGGTCCAGCTCTCTGGCACCATTTTGGAGGCTGTGTTCCCATACCCCAGCTGAGCATGCCGAGGCCCTGGGCTGCTCTGCAAAGCCAGGCTGGCAGCGCCGTGCCCCCGGTGCCAGCACGGGCACCCACCCTGCTCCTGGCACTGCCTCCAGTCGCCACCTCTATTTTGTATTTGCAGCTAGTCTCGAGTTAATAGCAGGTATCCAGCCTGTCAGAGCCTGACATGTTGTGACATACCGGGATGTGACAAGTCCTGAGTGATGCCACTAAACGGGATCTCACTGCGGCGGTGCCAGACAGGCAGCGGGATCGCGCACGGTGGTACCAAGGCCCCACCTCAGACAAAGAAACAAACACCCATTCAATGCCACCTGCCCTCGGGTGCTTCACTCGCTCTTCTTGCCACCACCAAGGACCATCCAGAGAGTATTATCAAAAGTTGGGGAAGCCCCCGGAGCCTGGCAAAGCTGGAGCTGCAGGGAACAGCAGGCAGCTGCCCACAGCCCTGTCTCCCTCCTCCTCCTCCTCCTCAGGGAACACAGGACCCCAGAGGAGGGAGGTTTCAGTGGTTTTTTTAGACCCACACATCAGTTGGCACAGTGCAGTGCAGCTCCTCACCCCCAGCAGCAGCAGAGCCTGTTTGTGTCCCCGCTGCTCCAGGAGAAAGGAAGGGAATAAGATTTATGGCAGATTTTAAGGTTAATCAGGAAAATCTTGCAGGCAACTGACTGTATAAGCTGCTATTGCAATAGCATGATTTATAATGCTGGAGAGTGATTGGGGACAGCACAGGGAGCCACAGGAGGAGAGGCCCCATTTGGCAGTGCCAAACCCACTCCTGCAGCTCACAGGCACAGACACCACGGCACACACACCACGTCCCCCCTGCCACGGTGCCAGCCCAGGAAAGACTGAGAATCCCTGGCAGCAGCCTGACCCACCAGAGCCACGGGAGTGGGACCCCAGCCTGTTTGCAGGGAGGTGTGACCAACCTGATCCAGAAAACCTCTGGAAAACCTCTGGAAAACCACATTCTTGCACAGCACAAACACACTTTACAAAAGTAGAGTTAAAACCAGGTAAAACCTTTACTCCTGTAGCAAGTTTTAAATTATCTGGTGTGAGATTTTGAAAGTCTCAACTGAACTGATTTGTTTCACCCCAAACCAGGTTTCCGCCAAATTCCCCAGCAGCCTTCCTGGAGTAGGGTTTTCCTGTCTCCCTGAGAATTTTCCTGAAAACCCCTTCAGCTTTAGCTGCAGTGAGAGGAAGCTGAGCACCCAAATCTCCATATCCCTGTGCAAATTGACTCTCTGTCCTCCCCGGCGCTGACAGTTCCTGGCTCCTCACAGTTCAAACACTTGTGGACACAGTGAATGTGCCATGAGTAATTAATTACCTTAATGAGTTTCGTGACCTACCTGTGGACAACCACAGCTAAACGCTTCCTTTAATAGATTCTCTTTCTCCAGTGAGCTGGGGAAGGAGGGATGGGGGAGACCAGGCGTGCCAGGGGCTGCTTCCCCAGCATCTGGACACATCTGCAACTCCTCTGCATCCCCTTTCCTGGGTTTTGGTGGCACTTTGAGGACATATCCTGGCCCAGCAGCTCTGGCCATGGGATTGGCTTTTTGCTGCTCTTCTGCCATTTTCAATTGCACCAATTTAAATTGGTCTTGGCCGCTGTGGGGGGAAGAGTGGGATTGTTCCCAGTGCAGGAACTCATCACAGAATCACAGAATGTGCTGAGTTGGAAAGGACCCACAAGGGTCATCGAGAAGGCTCTGGAGAAACTCAGGCAGTATTTAAGCCATGTTTCTAACCCAAAATTACCCCAAAAATGAAACCTGGAAGCGGTTCCTAAACTGGCAGAGGAGTTCCGGAGGAGCAGCCAGCGAGGGGACTCCGGTAGTCACTGCCAGTGTTTATTTGCCTTACTTAAAAACATAAAGATTTTCTCTCCAGTTCTGAGCAGGGGAAAGGTTAATGAATTCCTTCAGAGTAAAGAGATCCTCAGCCCTCTCAGTGGAACAAGGTCAGAAATCAATGCTGGAGGTGGAGCAGGGAGGCCAGGTTGGAAAATAATGAAAAGGGGAAAAAAAATACATAAATAAAGAGGCAGGAAAAAAATTATAAGCTAAACAAATGGCAGGGTGACACTTGCTCATCTCCCCACAAAGAATATTGAATTATTGTCTATAATTTGGACTATCGAACCCAAATTAGGGCCTCCAGACTCCAAAGTGCTGCATTGTGTGAGGGTCCAGGCGGGGTCAAACGCTCCTTTGGTTGCTCGTTACTCGCTCTGATCACGGGCTGTCATTAGCGGCAGCGGCGCCGCACAAAGCGCCTCACAAAGGCAGCACACATCAATGGTGCTAATTAATTGGATTAATGGAAGGGCAGCACAAATTAGGTCTGGCTTGGATAATTTCAATGAAAACTGAATACCAATCCCCAAAGTCATTGGAATATGGATGAGGCAAATTGAGTTAAAATAGAGGAGACTGCTGCATTCATTAGCCCGCCCACCCTCTGAAGTAGTTGTTTAATATGCAAACTATTAATATGCAAATCAGCACAAATGAAAAAAGTGTGATATTTTTTTTTTTTAACTCTGCCGAGCACAGGCAGCTGCCTGATGTGACAGAGCTGTGCTGCTCCACGCTGGCAGGGACGGAGGCACCGAGGGGCTCTCGTGGCACCACCCCCCTGCCCATGCTGCCCTCGCTCAGCCGGGTGTGAGCCAGGGACAGAGCCACCTTCTCTGGGCCCCCCTGTGCCAGGGCTCCCGACCTCACAGGGAACAATTCCTTCCCAACATCCCATCTAGCCCTGCCCTCTGGTCCTGGTACTCCTGGCTCTTGTCCAAAGTCCTTCTCCAGCTCTCTCGGAGCCCATTTCATTAAGGAAAGGTGATAAGGCAACTTTCTTCCTCTATAACTTCTCCCTTGGGAGCCTGGAGGAGCTGAGAGCTCTTTCCTGCAGCAGAAGTGAAACGACGTTTGCTGCACTTCACCTGGAGCTGCGAGTGACGTGGGGCGGTGTGGGACCACGTCCTGACCCTGTAACCCAAACGGCCTCGGCCAGCACGTGAACCGCTGAATCCATAAAGACCACCAATAATTCCCAAAGTGTCTCTGAATTCACAGTTCCAGCCCTGTAAATTGCAGCTCCATTGTGGTGCTCTCCCAGCGCCGCGGTGCCAGCGGCCACCCCCCGACAATTACAGAGCCGGCGCTGAACTTCCTACAAGTTGTAATTACCCCTAAGAGCTGTTTCCCTCCGCAGCATCCCTGGCTTAGCGGGTGACCCTGCAGTGTTGTGACAAACGCCTTGTTTGGGATTATTTTTCCATCTCTAGCTGTTCACCAGACACGCCACGGTCTCGGCTTTTGGCTGATTTTTCTCCTTGCTTAAATCAGATTACAGGTGAGATTATCTCAGCCCCCCATGGTGGCAGCTCGCCCTGTGCGTGTGCTGGTTCCTGTGCCCAGCACAGGTCGGGGTCTGCCCCGTGCCACACGGGCACTTTCCCCTGGTGCTGCAGCAGAGCCTCCCCCACTGTGCCACCGCCGTGCCACCACCTTGTCACTGTGCCACCGCCGTGCCACCACCCTGTCACTGTGCCACCGCTGTGCCACCGTGTCATCCTGTGCCACTCTGCCGGGCTGTGGCACAACAGCATTTTGTTCCAAGAGAACAAACTGTCCTGTTGATCCAAGAGGCACTGGACGCCTGTTTCCGGGAGCTTCCCCAGTTCCAGAGACCTGTCCTCAGCTCCACTGAGCTGGCTCGCCGCCGTCTGTGTTTTTGTGGTCCTGATGCAAACCAGAGGGGAAGAGCAGAGCTGCAGAGACCAGGGAGGGTGAAGAGCTTCCACACCATAGCAGAAATAAAGGGTTAGGCTGGCACAGGGACACAGGGATGGAGGGTGGCACTGGGGACACAGAATCAGAGGGGCTTGGGGTGGAAGGGACCTTAAAGCCCATCCAGTCCCACCCCTGCCATGGGCAGGGACACCTTCCACTATCCCAGGTTGCTCCAAGCCCTGTCCAGCCTGGCCTTGGACACTTCCAGGCATGGGGCAGCCACAACATGCCACCAGCCCAGCCCTGCACAGACCTCGTGGAAGTCAAACAAGAGCAAAACACCAGGAAACTTTAATGGCACTGATTAAGAGTGCAGCCAGCCTTCCTTAATTAAAGTCCAATAGGTTCCTTGGGCAGAAGGAGCCCATGGCTGCGATTTTCCCAGCGAGCTCATTTGGTTTGTTTTCCTGTGCATAAGGGGATGTTGCTGCCATCCCTCCAGGAGCTGGCAGAGCCTCTGTGCTCTTGTCACCCTGTAACAGCTTCCTGGATTAATGATTCTGCAAAGGGCTAATTCTTAAGAGGGCAATGTCTTTTGCAGGCTGGTATTGATCTTTGTCAGCTTCCCCTTGAAAGAAAGAAAATATTGGCTTATTTACAAAAGGCAGCTTTTTGCTGCTGGCAAGTCAGACTCGAGATTCACGGCTGCTCACGTCCCTCGGAAATTGGAAAGGCCGGGGGTTGTTCCTCGAGTGTCAGAATCAAAGTCCCCGAATTTCCCCAGGGTGGGGGGAGATGGGTCTGACCCTGAGCAGGGGGATGGGGGACTGGGGACTTTGGGAGCAGGGCCAGGAATGGCAGAGAGGCTGTGGGGGAGGTGGTGGTCACTTCACAGCTGAAACATTGCACCTCACCTTTGGGGTGGGTTCTGAAGTTGAAAAAAATACCGGTTTTTGACAGTATGTGTTAAATAGATTTTTTAAAAAAATCTTGTATATGTTTATGTAACAGGAAAATAAAATATATAAAAACATTCAAAATTAAAAATAAAAAAAAAAATCTAAACTCTGAAAAATCATTTCATCAGACAGCCAAGAAGATCCCTTTGGTAACCAGCCTCCTGCAGAAATGGGAATGCTCCCGCCACCAGTGTTCCTTTCACTGGCAGGAGGCAGCCCTGGGCACAGAGGGGCAGCTCAGTGTCCCTGTGCCAGGGCCTGATCTCCATCCTCACTCCCCTGGGAGGTGCCCACTGCCCACGGAGCCCCTCTCAGAAGCTGCTCCCTCGCTGCCTCCCCAGACAAAGCGTGGGAATATCTGCATGTGAATAACCAACCCCGGGGCTGCCTCACTGCCCCCAGGACACCCCGTGTGCCCCCGTGTGTGTGTCCAGATGAGCATGCACACACAAAATGGGCATTTTCAGCTCAGCTGAAGGGGGAAACATGAATTATAACACTAAAAAGATACAGGAAAACGCAGAAGGCTGCAGGGATGAGCCTGTGCCTGCTGCTCCCCGGGCTGCCCCTCCTGCACCCCGCTCCGTGCTGGGGGTCCAGGTCAGCCCAGGGGTGACAGGGGCTGCTCAGCCCCCTGGCACAGCCCCCAAACTGGGCTGTCTGCAGAGCTGCTCAGAGGAGATCGCAGCCCCAAAATCCTCACCCATCTCCTGCCTTGAGTCCACCCCTTGGGAGAGCCACTGTTCCCATTGCTGCTGCCTGCCTGGCTCCCTGTGCCCCAAATCATCATCATAGAACAGCAGGATCATTTGGGTTGGAAAGGACTTTAAAGCCCATCCAGTTCCACCCCCTGCCGTGGGCTGGGACACCTTCCACTATCCCGGGCTGCTCCAAGTCCTATCCAACCTGGCCTTGGACACTTCCAGGGATGGGGCAGCCACAGCTTCTCTGGGCACCCTGTGCCAGGGCCTCATGGGGAAGAATTCCTTCCTGATATCTTATCTAAACCTACTCTCTGTCACTTTGATGTCCCAGAATCACTGCTGTGACCATTATGACGATGTTCAAGGCGGTGTCACCGAGCTTTAAACCGGCCAAACATGGATCCTTTCTCATGTGACACGAAGTGACCGCGATGTCCTGGCCGAAGGTACCGGGGTGCCCGTGCCCCCCATGTTGGTGGCACTCGTGTCACCCGTCTGTGGGCGCCTGGCTCCACAGCCCCCGTTCAGCACCATGCTAAACAAACAATATCACACACTAAAACAAAAAAAAAAGTAAAAAGCTCTTCCACCCACTAACTCCTGCTGTGCAGAAGGTGCCAAATCAGATTACAGTGCACAGTTGCCACATTATCCTGTCTCGACTTCACTAACGCTCATTAAGCTTCTAAAATCCTTTTTATGGTGTTTATAACACCTCCAGAGGAGTTTACTGTGTAAATATTATTCTACCATTAAATCCTGCAACAAGGCAACCGTCAACAAGTGGAATTTGTAATGGGCCTGCCGAGAGGGCTCGGCTCGCAGGCTGCGGCGCCTGTGAAGTGAGGCCAACGAAAGCAGCCAAGAACACAGTACGGAGTGATAAAGCACTTCATTTTGATGCTTTAAATCTCCTACCACTTGGGCCTGCTTAATGTAACAGGCCCACTGAGACATTAGAGTTGGGCCTGGAGTCAAATAAGCTACAGGGAGCCACTTACCGAAAGCAGCCGTCCCCGCTCGGCAGCATTAGCGCTTTAACCCGGCTAATCCGGCCCGGAGCCGCCCGGGCCAGCGCGCCCGGCTGGGAACGGGCACAGCCAGTGCCCCTGGGCAGCGCCGGCCCCCAGCCCCGCTGGGGATGGGCACTGCTCCCCCCGGGGCGGGGGGGGTGTCCCTGCTGCCGGCGCAGCTCAGGGATGCTCACGGGGAGCAGAGGATGCTGCGGCTGGACCAGCCCGCACCCTCTGCCAGCTGGGAACGGCCGGAGCACCGCAGCCCTCCTCCCTGCTCCCAGCCCCTCAGCACACCCAGGGGGAACAGAACCGTGCTAAGAGGAGAATCCGCCAGGGAAAAAGCAAAAGAAACCCCAAATCTTAGAGGGGAATGTGGGCAGCGGGAGGGGAGGGAGGGAAGTTCCTCAAAGTCCTGCAGGTCTCTGCTCCCGCCAGCCCTGCACCACACCGGGGTGGGCACGGGGCAGGAATGTGTCCCCACCCCCTTCCCAAGAGCATCCCACAGCTCACACCAGGCTAATCACCAATTTGTTCTTGCTTCAGTGGCAGAAAATCAACCTGAAAATAAACATACAGAATTTTAGAGCAACGAATGATTAAAAGGCTGTATGGGGACAAGCCTGAAACTCAACTGAAATGTGTTTCATGGCAAGTTGTGGAACCCATTTCCTAAAGCTTTCCCTCCAAAAACAAAGGCAGAACCCCAGATTTGGCCTAACTGATAAAAGCCACTTTGTGATGGAAAATCTGTTTGAAAATGGCAATCTGAGATGCTCTGAGGTTTTGGACAAAAACCAATCATCCCTCGCTTTTGGGGCCGAAGTCTCAGTCTAACTCGAGATGGAGTTTACGGATCACAGACAGTGAATGTCTGTCCCTCCAAGGCAGCTTTCCCTCCCTGGGACTCAGCAGAGCACCCACTGCCCGCCCCAGCCCCGGCCCTGGCGCAGGGGTCAGCAGCCCCGGTGTGCCTTGGCACCCTGTGCCTGGGTGGGGCAGAGGTGCCCACGTTTGGGGATGTTGCCCAGTGCCCCCGGCCCCCTCGCTGCGCCCAGCCCTCTCCTTCACTCCCCACAGGGTGGAAAAGCATCCCCGGGAGCTGGAAATCAACAGCACCCGGCACAGCTGCCGCACCAGTCCCAGGCTTCAAACAATTTTTTGGAAGGAGAGCAGAAGCAGAGGTTTTTAACTTGTGTGTGGAGGAAGAGGCTGGAAACCCTCACTTAAATAAAACCTTTGAGTTTTGACAAAATCGCTTGGATTTCATTTTGATTTTGACTTCAAGCAAAATAATTCATCATGCAAAATTAATATAGAAGACAAGAGTTACAATGCAAAACACAAAACATAATGTGATAAATAATGAAACTATTGAAATACAGGCTGCTTCGGAATTAAAAATTGAAACGATTTGATATGAAAATGTCACACAGGATGTTGAATTTTTTTTCCAGTTTTCCTCCAAAACAAAACTCTGCTGCAATCAGGCCCATCCCGCAGAGCCCTGTGGTGCTGGGGGTGGGGTGGAGCCATGGAGGAGCGGCAGCAATAAAACCCTGATGTGGCACCACAGTGAGGGGCCGGTCACAAGTGCCCTCCTAATTAATATGAGTTGTTTGGCTACCCCTGGTAAACACTGAACAGGCACTTCTGGAGACAGATGAAGGACAGCCCCGCATCGGCAGCGCTGCCCACCCCAGCCTGGGCCCTGGTGTACCCGGGAGTGCTGGGGGCAGCAGCAGGACCTGCCACCCCCCCCCTGCCACCATCGTCCCTGTGCTCAGCAGGACCCCTCCATGTCACAGCCGTCCCTTCTCCTGCCTTTCATGTCACAGTGACCACCAAACACGGGCAGCAAGAGGAGGGCCACTGTGGGCACAGAGGTGCTGCTGGCTGTGCCCAGGCCCCGGGCACCGGAGGATGGATGGATGGATGGATGGATGGATGGATGGAGGATGGAGGGATGCTCCTATGCACTTGGCACAGTGCAGTTGGGAGCTCGGGATACCCTGAGCTGTGCAGCAGCACGTGAGAAAACAAACGGAGCACTGAGGGCATTCCTGCGCCTGGAGAACGCTAATTAAAGGGTTTCCTTCAAAAGGCAGGCTGGGGTAAGGATCCCAATTATCCCAATAGGGACAGGGATTTTAATGGGCACCGGCACACCCAACAAAGGTCTGCAGGCTGCTCCTGACACAATCCCATTCAGGCAGCCTTTATGCGGCCGAGGGCCGGGGGTTTGGGAAAGGCACCGTCCCCAGGGCAGAGGGTGGCTTTGCCTTTAGGAGAGGCTCTGGGGCAGGGAGGCACCGAATTACCCCCTGCCTGTTCCAGATGCTGCACCCCAAGGGAGCACAATGCTTGGAGACCGTGACACTAACAAAGCGCCCACCGTTGTGCTGCCTCCGCAGGGCTGTGGATGCTCGGCCGGCCGTTCCCAGGATGGTTCTCCCGCGGTGCCACCCCCAGCCCGGTGCCAGNTTAATTCCAGCCTGGTGATGAATGGGTAAGGCCTGAAATGAAATGTTCGGAGGCTCAGTGTACCGGGCCTCCCGCTTGTAATTATTTTTGTACAGAATATGTCAAGTGTCGTGCTTCACAAGAACTCGTTTAGCATGCAAACATTTTGTGATTAAGTGAGGCTTACTTAATTAAGCACTTTGTAATGACTCTTAAACCAAAGAGTAGTGGATTAGTGCGTCCTATTTGTGTCTATCATGTTAAAGGCGCCGTAATAACAGGTTGCTGCAGACAATTAGGGTTAGAATACAGAGTGGATGGAGGGAGAACCAGCAGGCACCCGGAGCCCCGCCACTCGCTCCTGTCACCGGTGAGAGCCGCCTCTGCAGGGACAACGCGAACCCGCTCCCGCATCTGCCACCACACCCAGCCCCGAGGGCCAGCCCTGGCTCTTTGGGCTGCGTGGTGTCACTCCCCAGGATGCGCCCGAGGGCTCCCACGGCACACGGGCCAGGCAGGGTGGGCATCATCCCAGGAAAGGGTCTCTGCTCCAGCAGAGAGCCCGGCACATCCTTGCCCAGGCAGGAATGGGATGAGGATTTTTTTGTGGCTCTACAGCCCAGCATTGCACGCTGGCACAGTCAAAGCAGGGGCACACACCCCCTGCCTGCTGTGAAAGCCCCTGGATTGAACAGACACGTAGGTGTGGCACTCAGGGACGTGCTTTAGTGGTGGCCTCGGCAGCAGGGCCGGGGGAGTGGGCGAGGGGCACAGGGCTGGGGGCAGCAGCGGGGCTGGAGGGTTGTGATGGAGCTGCGGAGCGCTGTTTGCCATGGAAACCACCCAACAACAAGCCCAGAAATGCCACTTGTTTGTACCCCTTGGCAGGCTCAGCACAACCGCCCTGCCCGCCCTGGCCCGGTGGGTGGCCCCACATTTTTCCCCAGTGACATCAGCACCCCTCTCCTTGCGTGCAGGGAGAGAGGACAGGTTATCTCACTGCTCCCCAGCCACTAATCCAGTCACAGGACAAAGCAAAGGGCTCATCCCTCGGTGCTCGCGGGGAAGGTGAGAGGCAGCACGGTCCCTGCATGCACGGCACACCCCAGGAGCTGGGCACCAACAAATCACACCCAGGACCTGCGTGTGAACACATCACACCCCAGAACCTGCGTGTGTTCACATCACACCCCAGGACTCGGGCACCACGCACGAGGCACCCTGGAGCATCTCCCTGCTGCGGGCACAGCCCTGCAGCTGCAGCACTCGCAGGCTCCATCCCACACTCACTGTGGCTGCTCCCTGAGCAGAACCGTTTTATCAGGTTTTATAGTTTCTCTAAATAGCCTTTTTTTAGCCCTGGCACCTCTGTCCATCGTGGAAGGGAGGGAGAAGCTTGGGGGCACCCGGGGCACGATGCCCCAGAGCAGAGGGTCTCGCTCTCTCAGCCCCGGCCACGCAGGCTGCTCCCTCATTAGCAGAGTTAATAAACCCGACACTGTAATTTACTGGGTTTGCTTTTCCCTTCACCTTTGGAAGCAAACGAAAAGCAGGAGTCACCGCTCCTGGAAGACCTTCCCTCTGAGCCGAGGAACATTTCTGAGCTCGGTGAATAAACATCCCCACCTGCACAGGCACAGGGTGGTGGAGCTCAGGGCCAGCCTGATGCAGTAAGAGCAATTCACCTCTTTTATCTCAAAAAGAACAAAACTCATTTTTTCCTTTTGAAAAGCTGGTGCCAGGGGCAGGCAGTGCCTGGGGAGCCGGGGGCAGTGCGGGTGATGGGGAAGGCTCGTGGCTCACAGCTCCGATCCCACGTGGCCCCTGGCCACAGCTCCTGGTTCTCAAATGCTCAGAAGACAACAGGTAATAAATCTGGATATTTTACACTTTTTCATTTCCTCTTACCTCACATTTAATGAGATTTCACCCTTAACAAAGGTACTATTGAAGCTGACTCTTAAACAAGGCCAGACAAGGGCTGGGATATTTTGGGGATGGGTGGGGGAGGAGGGCTGTGAGAGATGGGGGCAGGGTGAGGAAAAGGCAGCTTTAGAGGAGGGTCAGCCTGGCTTTTTCTCAAGCTTTGAGTGAAGGTTTAAAAGTGATTTTGTTTTATCACACACCTGGAACTCATCCCGGTGTTACCAGGGATGAACCTGGTTTTAGCAAGTCCCAAGCAGCCCAGGCATCCAGGATTTGGCACTACACGGGCCACAGCTCCATCCCTGCAGGTGAAATCGAGACTGGTGGGAGCCAGTCGAACACCTCTGGGCATTATCCCCACGAGGGATAATCATGGGGCAGGTCACACTGTGCCCGTGGGCTGGGCACTGCTCCCTGTGCCACAGGGCGATTCCGTGTGCTCATCTATCCCCGCCTGGGGTTACCTGACTCTTCCAGCCCTGCCTGGGGTTTCCTGGCTCTTCTAACCCTAAGCTGCACATCAGGAAGATGTCAATTTTTTCCAGAACTGAATCCCCCTGGAATAAGCAGCAAACCCAGCAGATGTAAAACCAGAGGAAGAAAATTCCCGAACTCCAACTGTGGCTCTGAACTTGAGAGAAGCCAAAACATCTCGTGAAACCTCCCACTCCACAAGGTTTTCCCAGCCCTAAATACTTGATATTTTAGTAGCTGTTAGATTTCAGAAGTTCAGTGTTGCCATGAAGGTGATTAGTGAGGAGAGGGAGGGAGGGGATCAAAGCTCCCAGCCCTGTGAGCACTCTCACAGGAGGCTCCAGGTAGCGGGATCCTCTCATCTTGGCTGTGATCACCGCAGCTCACACACACTCCCCTCTCTCCCTCTCCCTTTTGTTCCCGTTGCCATTTCCTTTGTGCAGCTCCTTCTGTTTTTCGTGTCACAGAGAAAGAGAGAAAGAGAAAGAAAGAAAGAAAGAAAGAAAGAAAGAAAGAAAGAAAGAAAGAAAGAAAGAAAGAAAGAAAGAAAGAAAGAAAGAAAGAAAGAAAGAAAGAAAAAGGAAGAAAGACAGACAGACATTTTTCAATCTGCTTTGCTGTTCTCCATGGCTGCAGGGCCTGGCTGTTCAGCACCATCGCTGGGTGTTCATCCCCGAGGGGGCAGCTCGGTCCCAAGGCCCACGGCAACTCCATGATCCCAAAGTCCACGGGGCCCACCTGGGGCAGAGGCTGTTCTCTGGCCAGCCCACTCTCCCAGGCCAGTGGGAGAGAACTCCTGTGGACCAGGGTGGGAGGGGTGTCCTCCTACCCCCTTTCCCTGGGGAGCAGCAGGAAGAAGTTGCACTGCCAGTAACCTGCACAGGTAAATGCACCCACCAGGGAAAGGGGAAGAGCACAGCACAGGTGTGATCATGGAAAAGAGCACAGTACAGGTGTGATCAGAAGAGCACAGTACAGGTGTGATGTGCTCAGGAGAAGAGCACAGAACAGTGTGGTTGGGGGGAAAGCACAGCACAGGTAGGAGCACAGGGCACAGCACAGCCCCTGGGGGCAGAGCACAGCCCCTGGGGGCAGAGCACAGCTCCTGGGAGCAGCCTGGCTGCAGCCAGCCCTGACATCTGCAGTGCCGAGCTCCAGCTCGTGGGTCTGGAAAAGCTGCTCGGGTTTGGGAAGTGGCGGCCGCTGGCAGCTCCCCGTTAAATCGCAGCGTTAATCAGAAACACATTGTCCATATTGTCAACACTTCGTTTAACCACTTCTATAAATTCAGTATTAGTGTTAAAAAGATTCTGATTTGATGGATGAAATAGTCATCCTCCTGCAAGCCAAACCCAATAAAAGTGAGCTAATAATTCATGGGAATAAGGCAGAAGATACTCCACAGAGGCACAAATGGGTGAGATTTCCCTTCATTTGCATCCGGTTGGAAAGAGAGGCCGGTGCCGCCAGAGGGATGAGGGAGGAGAGCAGCCCTGTGCTGGCTCCTCCGGGAGCTGCTCGTCCCCTGTGGGAGTGGAACACTCAGGTAAGAGCACGGCACCCCAAAACTGGACATTGACACGGGACCAGGGATTGAATGGGGTGAATACCCCACAAATGTGTCATCCTTTAAACACAGCACAAGCTGCCCCAGCAGATTCCTGCAGCATCACCAAGAAGCTGCTTCGGGGGGCATATGTGAGTTATCTCACTATAATCACTTTTGTTAGTGCCGCTTTAGTTCAGCCCTACCTTGGTGGGATTACCTGGGAAAACATCCATGGGAATACGGACATCCCACAGCCCTCCAGGTTGCTGCCCACACCTCTCTGCCTGAGCCATGGCTCACCAGGTTGGTGCTCCCCAGCCCAGTCACCAAGGGGGGAATATCCTGGTATTCCAAGGGATGGGATCTTCAAGTGTGTCTTTAAAGCCTTAGCACATCAGCCTGGGCCACCCACCAGGTGGATCTGGGGGAGCTGCAGGGAATCGGGGCTCGGAGGCAGCGGGAAAGGACCCACGGCGTGAGGGATACGTGGCGCTGGAGCGGCTCCGAGTGCAGCACTCAGCATCCAGCCACCAACACCCCCGAGGTCCTGCCAGCCCAGGGCAGGCATGGCCAGGAGCGAGGTCCTGTCTGCGCCCCTTGGTTTGGCCACGGCCGCTCCAGCATATCCCAGGAGTGGGATTAGCCCGGGAAGCACCACAGTGACCTGAATTCCCCACCCTTCTGCCCCTTATTAACCAGTCAGGCCTCAGATTCCCGGTGTAATTGCATGAACCGAGAGACTTTCAGCACTTCTCATCCTACACAAATAGTTTCCATTTTGATTCCCAATCTCCTCAACAAAGTATTTGAAAGTTGTTGTTTTTACTGCAATATGAGTATAAAAAAAAATAGCTCCACTCAGTGAACTTGGAAGTAATGGAATAATAATCCAACAACACAAGCCTTCTTGGAAAACTCTTCTGAGAATACCAGTGCCCTTGGGCATGTCTAGAGCCTTGTTTATTAAAACAATATAGTTTAAGAATTAATGCATTTATAAAGCAGGACTTATTACATAAGAATATTGTGCTTCTTTCATCGTTGCAAAGGATCTGGTTACTAAATTAATGTAACCCATTTGAAAGGTTTTTCTCTTAATCTTATTTGGATTTAGGTAGCTGTTTTTGAGAAAAATATGGAAGAGGGGATAAAAGGAAACCTTTGCACAAATACTTCTGTCAGCCAAACTCTTCATGGGTTCTGCTTCTTCAACTGAAGAATGCAAGAAGAGATCAAAATTAGGGGAAATAAATCACATTTCCAGAAAAATCTGTATTTGTGTTGGAACAGAGAACGTCTGACAGAGCGGGGAGATATTGGAGGACCGGGCAAGCTGGGAAGAACTCAAAGCAAATGAAGGCTGCAATTCTGCAAACGATTCTGCCCTGGTAATTGGCTGGGTGAGCCTGGCCGGCTCTTCCCTCGCTGGGCACCCTCGGGAAGCGCTCCGGGGGCACGGCCCGTGCTGGCAGCCGGGACAGGGCTGCTCCCGGCTCCCTGGGGGAAGGGCTGCCCACGGCCGGGACCCTCTCCCTGTGCCTCTGCCGGAACCGCCAAGGGCCCGGGGAGGAGCCTCAGCCCATCCCCAGACCCCCCGCTCTGCCCCTGCCCCTGCCCCTGCCCCGCGCACGGCGGCCGCTTCCCTCCTTCCCGAGCCTCCCGGGATTGGGGGGCTGCTCTGGTTTGGGTCGGGTTGGTTTTCCTCTCCTCCCAGGAACTTGGTGTGATAAATCAAGGGAGATGAGCCGGGCTGCTGGCAGCACCTGGAAGGAGCCACCGGGCTGGCGCATCTCCTGTCCCCCGAGGGGGCTGGGCACAGAGCAGGGATGGGATGGGATGGGATGGGATGGGATGGGATGGGATGGGATGGGATGGGATGGCTGATCCCTTTGGCAACCAGAACAGTCTCCCATTCCACACTGTGCTTCCCCAGCGAGCGGCCCTTTGCCATCTCCTGTCCTTGTGCCATGGAGGCCCTGGGGGGATTATTTTAAAGTCCCTTTTGGCTGGGAAAAGTCTGGATTTCATAAGCCCTTTTCAGTGTGAATTTTTTGCAGTTTTTCACGGTGATATCACTTTAAGGTTTTCCATAGCCGCAGAAATTCTTCCAATTAATGGAAAAAACATTAATGTCCGCTTAGGAAAATAACTTTTCCATTGCTGAAGAAACTCTTTGGTTGTGCCTCAGGCAGCAGAAGACTCTGGATGAGCAGGTCTTGGAGAGTCCCAGAGGACACAACAGAACCACAAGAGGGGCTGGGCCAGCCCTGCTGAGCCCAGGGCGCCCTGTGAGGTGCCCCAGCCCCATGACAGCCGAGCTGTGCCACCCATGCCCTGGTGTGCTCCACATCACCTCCTGCCCGAGGGGTGGGGCTCAGCAGGGCTGCCAGGACAGCCAGAGGCACTTTGATTTCCCTCAAACAGCCCGGACCTGCCCTTTGCCCGTGCAGGAGTCAAACGTCCCAGGCTATGACACGGATGATGGAGTCTGACATCAGCACGTGGGTGCACCGTGGCACCACGCAGGACAACACTGTGTGTAGGATTGCAGGGGAAAGCTTCCAAATAGCAAGGAAAAGCCACATCCTATTGTTTCTGGAGGTTAAACCACAATTCATCAATGACACCAAGAATCCTCCATGGCAGTACAGCCTGGAGAGGAGCACCCTGGGCTCCTCAAAAGATGAACACCAGCTAAAAAGACCTTTCTCCAGCTGGTCCCATCTCCCAGGGCATCCAAGGGATCACAGCTCACGTCTGGATGCAGCCCTGAGTGTGCTGCTGGCCAACCCCAGCCCTGGTGCTGGGCCAATGGCCAGTGACAGCCTGACACAGGGCACATAATCCACCCTGACTCATAAGGGACACCAGCACCTTCAGGGATGTTATTTGGGAAAGATAAATATCCCACCTCATAAGTGAAATATGACTTTAGCAGGACAGACTGTCATGGAAAAGCTGCCTGGAGGACCTGCCCTTGCTGGACAGTCTGAAGTAGCAGCAGACACACAGCTCTGAGGAATTTGGGGTTGCTGTGAGAACATCAGCCTGCTCCTCCCCATTATTCCAAATAAAAGGAATTACGGGTTTTTCGGTCCCTGATAGGTTCAGTCAGTCCCCAGGACAGAGATCAGCCGGTGTAAACAGGACACGCTTCAGCAGGGCTGTAAATACAATTTATGGCTGCTGCAGCGCGCAGAGCTCAGAGCTCGGGATGCTGTCGAAAGCACGTGTGCCTTTCTCTCACTTGGAGATTTCACCGTTTGGGAACATTTGATCCCCTGTCAGTTTTTGGGATGCCGAAATGTCTGTGAACAATGTTGAAAGGCTGACAAGCGTTTCAGTGACCTGCTCTGCTCCCCCGTGCCGTGTGCTGTTGGTTTCCGCACCCTCGGTTCAGACACGCGTCCCTGCGCAGGGCACAACGCAAGCCCGTGGTTAATTTGCAGCCCGTGTGTGGACCTGCCCTGGCAAATATTCCCAAATTTTGGGTTGTACCTAGAAATAACTTTGCTTTCTCCACTCGCTTGCAAGTTCTGTGACCCAGAATCTTCCTGTAATACAACAGGATCAAGCACCTGGAGGAAAATGTAGGGGGAAGAAACAGGAGAAAAGAGAACAGCAATGAACAACCACAGGATGTTGCTGCAGGTTTTCCCACATTTCCCTTTCCCAGGGGATCTCCAGCTGCTCTCCCCAGCCTGTACTGGGTGTGATGGGCACCCCCACGTGCCCCAGGCTCCACAGCCCCGGCTTGTCCAGAGGGGCTGAGGTGGTGGAAACTTCGCTCGTTCCAGCTTCGGTTTCCAGTTGAAGCTCTTGGCCACGTTTCTGTTTTGCTTGAGATCAAGTTCCACCTTCTCCCTGTGGTGCAAGAGCTTGGCCCGGGTCTCAGAGGTCTCTGGCACCGGCACAGCCTCCGGAGCAAGTGGAACTCCGGAGTGATGGGAGGAACTGCTCGGCGCTGCTGGCTCTGCCGGGAGCAAACCCTGCTCTGACACGGAGCAAACCCCGCTCTGACACAGAGCAAACCCCGCTCTCAGACACAGAGCAAACCCCGCTCTGACACAGAGCAAACCCCGCTCTGACACGGAGCAAACCCCGCTCTGACACGGAGCAAACCCCGCTCTCAGACACGGAGCAAATCCCGCTCTCAGACACGGAGCAAATCCCGCTCTGACACAGAGCAAACCCCGCTCTCAGACACGGAGCAAACCCCGCTCTCAGACACAGAGCAAAGCCATCTCCCAGCTCCTGGCATGGGGGAAAAGCAGGACAGAGGCAGCCTGGGGAGCGATGGGGGGAAACAGCATCCTGACAGCCAGGGAGGCACAGGAATGTCCCCCCCAGCCCAGAGATGAGGCCGTTAAATTCAGTGACAGCACAGAAAGGGATTTTCTCTCAATAAAGACTTAAAGGGTTTTAAAGACTTAACAAAAATAGCTTTGAACAGTGTCTGAAATGGTTCAGCTCTGAGGTTCCAGGCTTTGAGCAGCGTTGTAGGAAATTTTCTGATGGAGCATTTCCATTGGAAATGGCAGTTTCAGGGAGCTGACGACATTTTGCAGGGATAGATTGATTTCAAGGACATTTTAACGTGGATTTTGTTGTGCTGCTGATGATAGTTTTCTTTGGTGTTGATCTTTGCATTTCACCAACTATTTAACAAGTAACAATATTTGCTAAGAATATCAAATTTCAGCAAACTTTGAGGCGTGACTTTCTCAATTCAAAGCACCATTTTAACAACCATTTTCTGCACAGGATACACGCTGCTTTCCAGCTGGTTTTAATCTCTCAATGAAAGGCTTCGCTGTGATTGTTACTTCCAATGATGTTGATTCAGGATGATGAAAGCACTGGCGATGACGTCATTCCTGCTGTTGTTTGGCAACGGGAAGCTCCTGCCCTCGGTGGCGTTGGCACAGGGAGCACCGGGGCCGCGGGAGCCCGGTGACAGCGGGGGACACTCCAGTGCCACATGCGTGGCCATGTGTTATTATTCTCCTTGGCCATGTGTTATTATTCTCCTTGGCTGCGTGTTCTGACCCTTCCAGGGGTCCCTAAGCCAAGGGAGCAGCAGGAGAAGCTGAGGGGAAGCAGAGCAGCGGGGAGCCCCATGGCCCCACAAGGCTGTGTCTGCGAGGGTCCCATTCCCGCAGGGATGGACCCAGAGCACCCCAGGGCTGCTGGAAGGGCCAGCAGTGCGGCAGGAGCATCCAGCCCGGCCTTCCCTGCGGATTTATTTCTTGGACTGCTCCCTTGCCAGCGGCTGGTGAACCAGGACCTCAAATGGTGTGAATACAGGAAACAGGGCTGAAGTCAGGGAAAGGGAGAAGGGACTCCAGCGAGCACCTTGCAGCAAAAGGGGTAGGCAGGGCAGTTTAGGGAACTCCTATCTAAGGAGAATTCCGCTCTGGCTGGGGAGCTCATCCAAGGCACCCAGAGGCAGCCCACAGCACCCCGGCTCTGCAGAGTGCCCAGGAGAACTTCCACAGGCGCACACAAACGCGGCGCTCAGCTCCTCCGGGATTTGTCAGCGGAGTGATAACGGCGGCGATAGCGGATAACGGCGGCGATAGTGCTGCCATCAGAGCCGATGGTATCACACTGAGGCTGAATGGGCTGCGAGAAGCTTGGAGCTTTCCTTTGGAGCCTGAAGGAAATAAAGCCCTTGGTACAATAAGCGGATCAGATAAGCCAGGAGAAAAATGGAATTGCATAAAGTAAAAATAACTCATCTCTCTGGTTTTCACCACATACAAAAAGCAAAAGCTGATCCTGAAAAGATACCTGATGCTGCCGCTCTGGGGATCTCACTTTTTAGAAAGCCAGGGAGATCTGGAGCTGGAGTCGGCACATCGCCCCTTGCCATCCTTCCAAGAGCACACAGGGAAGCACTGAAACACAGGAAATGCTAATACTAAATTTTATTACATTTTAAAGAGACGAAGATCCTCTGGCTCAAATCCTCTGTGCAAAACAAACACAATTTGGGTTCTCTCCCCGCTCGCCAGGGCACTGGCTCGGCGCTCGCAGAGCGGCTGTAACACAACGCTCTCCGAAGGGCTCCCGAGCTCCAGCGGGGCCCCAGCCCGACTCGGGGAAGGAATTGGGTTCACATAACCCTCACTTAAAAAATAGACTGGCACATTTTTTCTTTATCAAACTCTATTTGCAAAAGACTAGGGCTAAATGATCTGAAAAGGTTATTTTGAAACAGGGTCACCCTCACTGCCACAGGTCTAATAAAACAAAACTATGGCCAAATTAGAAACATATTTCATCTAATAGGGGAAAATATAATTGGTGAATCTGTCTGGTGTTTGACGTACAGTATTTATGCTAAATGAAAGTTTAAATATATCACAATGCAGCACGAACAAGAAAAGCTGCATTCACTCTCTGTTCTGTGGTTTGATCCCTTCCCCTTAACCCTTAGCTCTGCACGAGCGCCAACATCAGCATTAGCTTTGGCCACGTTGCTGAGATGCTGTGAAGGAGAAGGGGTGGCCAAGGGCTGCAGGAGTGATGAGTGATTCTGGGAAAATACCCGGGAAACCAGAAGGGGGTTCAGAAACTGCTGTGGGGTGTCCCTCTAAAACTGACGCTGCTCGGGGCAGGGAGTCTGACCCGTCCGACCCCCAGCTCGGACACTCTGCTGGTGCCAGGTCAGATTTGAAGCCAGGACGTGCCTGGCACTGGGCAGGAGGACGAGGGGCCGCTGCATGGGGGTCCTGGCACTGCTGAACTCATGACACACAGAGCTGTGTGGGCACAGAGTGGGTACCATAAAAACAGGGATTCTGCATCATCAGAGCTAAAATAGCACACCCTGGCCATGAACGAAGAGTGCAGGGCTGGTGCTGAGCTCATGTGTGCTCGCTGATGATGCAGGAGGTGCAATTTGTGGTCAAACAGCTGTTTGTAATTCCCATCGCCCAGAGAGCCCCTCCTCCACCCCCAAATAATTTATGTTCTGCATAAAAGCGAGAGGATCCTTGAGCAGCAGTGATGGATGAAGGAGATTATTAACAAGGATATCATTTTAAGAGAGTCTGTCTTTTGGTTCCTCGCAGTTACATAACATTTCATAAATTTCATAACAAATTGGTTCCTGACTGGTTCACCTGACAGCAGCACCTCGGCCAGCCTGGTGGGATCGCAGGGGGCCGTGCCCTGAACCCCAGGCTGAGCAGAGCTCCTGGGCTCCATCCACAGGGATCTGCTTTCCGTGGACCACGCGGGTCCTGCTCCCCCAGTCCTGGGCCTGACTCGGGTGAGAATAACTGGAACACCCACAAGGGAATGTTCCCATCAGCTCTCGCTGAAGCAGAGAAAGGATCAAGTGAGGTTTTGGTAGCACAGGTGAACCAAGCCCAGTTTATCCAGGGCTAGGCCCAAGCCCCGATGCTGCTGTCGGTGCTGCAGGGTCCCTGTCCAGCGTCCCTGGCCAGGAGGAGCGGCCAGCCCAGCTCCAGCCCCCGGCTGCCCCCCACACCTCGGCTCCCCCGGCACGAGGGGCTGGCTGGACAAACGACACCGGGCACCCTCCAGGCACAGCCCCGTGCACTCCGCGGGGCTCTGCCCCCCTGCCCGCAGCCGGGCCGGTCTCCCCTCGCACGGGGGAGGAGCGGGCGGCAGGGACACAGGGAACGCGTGAGGAGCTCTGCTGACAGGGACATGTGCTGGTCCCTGCCTTCCCCTGCCTTCAGCAGCCCCCTGTAGCTCAGCCGAACGCACGCAGCGATGATTCATCCCTCACAGGAGTTCAGGCTGAAAACAAAAATCTCAACCAAACGATCCTTTCAACTCCGAGTCCCAGTAAATGCCCTCCTCGGGCGGGAGGGGATGCACAGCTCTTCCCACCGGGACACCTGGGAGCGCAGCGCAGGGGCAGGACCGGGCTCTGCTGGCTGGACCTTGGCGTGCCGAGAGACACTGAAATCCCAAGCAGAGCAGCAGGACTGCAACCACGAGCTGAGAAAATGGACTGGGAAGACAGGGAGCTTCTTTCTTTTCCTTTATTTCCCCCTTTTTTCTTAAAAAGCTTCGTGTGGAAGAGAAAGGGGCTAATTAAATTCTTTTGCTGAACATATTTAGCGAGTCTTTCAGAGAAGTGATTGCGTTTGGCCGCAGTCCAAGAGCCAGGAGATAGGATTGTGCTCAGGAACAGGCAGAGCAGAGCGCTGATTTAGGAGGATCCAGGCAGATCCCAGCTGACAGGGTCTGGCCTGTCTCAGGCACCGTGGGAGGAAGGATGAGGGTGGCCAAGGTGGCTTTCTCGAATTCCTGGTGCGTGAGGTTAACGCGGATCTCGTCTCCATGACATCCCCCAGGGCTTAATTTACAGCGGGCCCCGAGCGCGCGCCCACGGCCCCGACTGCGCTGCCTCCCCAGCACGGCGTTATTATTTATTCGCTCAGCACCGAGCATCCCATGCTCCCCCAAATCACCGAAACAGCGCCGAGGCCCCACTCAGTCCTGCACCAACACTGACACAATGGGCACTGGGTTCCAGCCTGCTCATGTCCTACAGGCACCCAAAAGGCCTCTGAGCCTGGATGCTCGGCTGAGCTGATTTTCAGGCTGATTTCCAGCTGAATTCCAGGCTCTCTTACTGGGTGCTGGCTGTCCCAGCATACGGTCGGACCCTCCACGCAGGACTGTGGAGGGATGTGTGCTGCCCACTGCAAGGGCTCCTGGCTGGGGGCACGGCACCGAGAACCCCTCCAGAGTCTCGGGGATGCTCCACAAGCCCCGGGGTGCTCAGGGACCTGGGGCACAGCACCAGCACGGCCATGGGGGCTTCCCTGCCGTGCCACGGGGCAGCAGGAGGCACAAGGCAGCCTGGCCCTGAGATCCTCCTGCATTCCCGTGGCGGGGGTTCCCCCCAGCGAGCCCTGCCCCGGCACCGCGGGACACGCTCCCTGTGCAGCAGGGACCGGCGGGACCAGCGGGACCCCGACCCCTGCAGGGTGGCACATTTACATCGCCTCGGCACATTTCCAGCTCTTCACCTATTTCCGGGGCAAATTGCCTGGTTTTATGGCGCCTGACCGGCTCCCTCGGGGACGGCATTAGACGGGCAGGCAGTGAACCACGACAAGAGGTTTTGCTTTTCCCACAAGGTTCCTGTGAGAAAGCCCTCCCTTCTTCCCTCCCTCCCTCCCTCCCTCCTTCTGCCTTCATCTCATCTCCAAGGGCGCTGTGCTCAGTCCCCTCAGTCCCTGGGTGCTGGGGAGCCCCACGTTGCTCCAGAGCACCCTCCAGCACCAGCAGCTGCACCCCGGTGCTCGGCCGCCCTCTCGGCAGGCTCTCCCCTCAGATCTCAGCTCTTTGGTGTGAGCGGCCTTTGTGCAGGAGGAGCCTGGAAATGGCTCTGGAGCCTGAGATGTGCCAGGTAGAAATCCTGTTTCCTTCATCCCAGGGCCCTGGGCATCACCAGCCTCAGGGCACCAAAGGCTCTGCCAACACTGGGGTCTGGCAGCCAGCACCGCACCATCCCCAGCACTGCAGCGCACAAAGAGGGGCCACAGGAACCCAACCAGCCCTGCTGGGGTCAAGCTCTGTCCTGGGGCAGCGGCTGCAGTGACTGTGCTGCCCAGCAGCATTCCCGGGAGCCCTGGAGATCCCCTGGGAGCCAGAGCCCCAGCAGGGCCGGTCAGACACGCTGGATAGGGCTGCTGTCCCCCGCACACACTCCTGGGCGCTGGGGCTCCCACCAGCCCACTCACACGAGGCACTGGACTGGGAGCATCCTAACAGAGCTGGCTCCAGCCCCAGCAGATGGTTCAGATTTGTTGTTAACCCATATTTATTTGGACTGATAATAACAGGCAGCCCTCCAATCGTGCCAGGAGTTTGTACAATAAACTTGAACTCGCACTGTCAAAAGCAAATCGATCAACAGTGATATTGGCCCCACCCATCCACGTGATTCCCACTGGCGTGTCCGGGTTCCTCTGGGATGGGAGCTCCACTGGCACAAGTCCAGAACAACTTCTCCAAGAGCCCCCGCAGCACCTCAGGCTCCCTCAGCCCCTTCTCCAGCTCAAGCTCCTTTTTAATTGCCTTGGAGAGGAGCAGTGACACTCTCTGCGGGGAGGATTGATTTAGACATGCAGTTTTCTCCACAGACTTCGCAAACGGTTGTAACAAGGTCACAGAGAAAAACAATTTTATCCTCTGATTACTGCAACATGATATGAGCTTGGAATTGCATCCACTTTGACTATTTATTTAGGCATTGCTTGTCTGGTCCCTGAAGAAAACTGCTCAGTGCAGGAACCACATGTGGACAGGGCAAGGATTGCTCCCAGTGTTCCCCAGTGCTCCCAGTGCTCCCCAGGCACCTGCGAGGGCAGCTCCTGGGTGCTGGAACGGAGCTGCAGCTCCAGCACTCGCAGAGCTCAGCACAGTGTAAGTCTCAGCCACTAAAAAATGAGGTGCATTTCCACTGGACCATCTCTAGATGAAGAACATCATCCTGCATCCTTTTTTTGTGAGCCCAAAATGGCCTGTTTAGAAAGTGCAGCAGGGGAAGCATCATCTCTTCCTGATCAAGCCAAACCCATACAGAAAAATAAATCCAGCATTTGCAGGTACCTCACTGTGTGAGAATACTCATCCAGAGTGAAATATTACAAATATTCGGTGAATTGTCAAAAAAATGGGAGTATAACAAGGTCAGAATATTGAGACATCCGATCATAATCAGCCCTAATTCCAGCAAAGCCACGTTTGAAGGAGATTGTTTTGTCAAAGGTTTTTCACAGCCCGGTGGCTTTGTAGCACAAGGTTGTTTGGATCAAGTCATTTCTGATGAACATTTATTATGGAGAGGAAATGTCACATCCATTCCATGCTGTGAAAGTTCATAAACTTGCTCAGATAATTTAAGAACTTCTCAGCCCATAACCTGTTGCCTCAGGAATTATTTCAGTGCAGAGGACAGGGAGAGCACGAGGCTGGGGCAGCGGCACCGGCACCCGCTGAGGAACGCCGGGACTGAGGACACGGATACTGCGGGAATCCCAGGGATGCCCGCCCGGCACAGCCGGCGCAGAGCTCCCCCCTGCACCCGGGAATGCCCCAGGCACTGGCGCTGGGCGTGGGAAAGCGTGCCCAGCAGCGCCCGGGGTGAGCCCCGAGGGCAGCGGGTGCCCGGAGGCGAGGGCCGGCCCGCACCCGGGAGAGGGAGCGGTGTCCCAGCGCAGCCCCCCGGCCCCGCCGCGAGGGTTAACTCCGCTCCGGAGGGGTTTTGCTGACTCTCTCTCTGACATCACGGCTGTGCTATGAGGCCTGGCAGGGCTCCCGCTCTGCAGCTCCGGGCTCTGTCAGCTTTGGCGCAGGGGAAGGGAGCCTCGGCCAGGGCAGCAGGAGGGGGGGAGGCACCGAGCCCGCCCATCCCTGCGCCGGGGCTGCGGGGGGCCGGGGTCTCACCGCGGGGATGGAAGGGGCCAGAACCGCTTCTGCAGCTCCCGGGGGCCGGCTGGGCCGAGGGGTGGGGAGGCGGCTCTGAGCAGCGCGGCTCGGCACGGCGGCGTGGCACGGCACAGCACGGCGTGCTCCCCGGGATGCCCTCGGTCCGTCGGGACAAACCGTGAACCCGTGCGTTGCCGTGGGGCCGGCGGAGCCGCAGCCGACCCAACCCGGCTGGAGGCGCCCGGCCCCGGCCCCGCGCTCCGACAGCGAGGCACCGGCCTCGGGAATGAACTCACAGAGCAAAACCAGGCAGCCTGAGTCAACTACTCCCTAAAATCATCAATTACACCGTGACAGCCCAGAAGGAGAGGAGGGGAAGCCGGGGACGCGCTGCCGAGGGGAGGGGAAGGCCAGGAGGAGAGAGCAGTAGTTAAACCCCGCTGTGAATCAGGAGGCACAATGGCATTTCCAGATGCACAAAGCCTGGGCTGGGTGTGTGACAGCTCCAGAGCCAGAGCCTGGAGAGCTGGAGCTGGACTGGGACAGCGGGATGAGCGCCAAGGGGGAATGGGGCGGGTGTGAGCTGGAAGGCACCTGGGCCCCTGGGGCTCACAGGCACCGTTTGTTCTCGGAAGGGGACAACAAACACACCATGGACAAAGGTTACAGGTGAGACTTGGCTGGGCTGAGCTGGGATGAGCTGCACGTACACCAACAGCAAAAAACATGGGACTTGGAAGAATTAGGGAAAAGCAGGATACAACCACGAGAAACATGGCTGAGAGAGCACAGCTGGGATAGCCAGGACACCAGGGAGTGAGAGGGAGGAAACAGGAGAATCTGGATGGGAGAAGTAAAGAAGATTTCAGGCAGAAAGTCTGGGATGAGTCTGCAGTGACGGATGGAAAGCAAAGATTGTTTCCAACCCTGCTGTTGCTGCAGGCCATGGGACCGAGGCAGGTCCCCATCAGTTTGATGCCGAGTCCTGCAGCGCCTGCCCATGCTCTGGGCTGTGCCCGATCTCCCACGAGGGACCCACAGGGACCCACAGGAGTTCCCTGGAGGGGCTCTGAGCTCCCCAATGCCCTGGCATGCCCAGCACAGCGGCGGCACCCCATATCCCCTGTGCCGTCATCCAGCCCCACAGGACGTGATCCAGGCAGCAGTGCCAGACCCACCCAGGACGCCGATTGCAGATGCTGGGTGATCATCTTTTTATTTAAAACACAAACATATCCACAAAGAACCAGCAAGCGTGTCCTCTCAATTTAACATCTGGAACATAAATAAAAGATGGACGGAGAAGGGATTTCTTTGGAGAGTGGGAAACAAAGTGCCTTGCCACTAACTGACTTTAGCATTTCTCTGTAATGTGATTTCCAGTGCCTTTGGTTATCAGGAGCCCCCATTGTTTTCCCGCTGAAGAGGCGATTTCAATGCCCAGCACACTGCGGCCCATGTTTGGGATTCTGGGGTAGGTTTTTGATATCCACTAATTTCTCCATGCTGAGGCAAATTTGTCACACGCATGGGTCTGTTTGATTTCATTAAACAGAATATTTAAGCATAAAAATTGTTTAATCGCCTTGTGTCATTATGAGATGAATTTCATTTTGCATACATTTGCATATTTCATCAAAATTAAGGCTGCTAATATGCAAATGAGAGCCAGGTTGCGGCTGAGGTGTTTATTGTAATAGCTGCAGGCTGTTCCACTTGAAAAGCTCCTGGGCGGTGCAGTGAAGGGGGTGCAGAGACCCCTCTGAACACCTTTTAGCATCCATTTGCTGGTATTTTTCCCACTAATGTCCCCTGAAACTTCCCGTGCCTGGGATGGGCACCCAGGGTCTGCAGTGAGTGCTTGGGGTCTGTGGTGGGCACCTGGACTCCCACCCCAGAGCCTTGTCCTTCCAAGTTGGGAAGTCTCTCCCTGTTCCCTTCACTGCAGCGAGAGTCATTGCAATAAAACAACCCCAGTCTCAACCCCGTGGCAGGAAGAGTTCCCCAGGCCTGGGGCTGCCCCCAGGAAGGTCCCTGGGGCTGGGACAAGCCCCAGAAATGGTTTTTCCCCAAAGCCTGTGGAGTGAGACGTCTCCCTGCTCTCATTGAACACTGTGAAGGTCAAGCACCAAATTCCTCCAGACCCGTTTGAGAGGCCCAGACAGACAAATCATGAAAATCAATCCACAGTGGGTAATTAATGCAGCCTTCATTAGCACGCAGCAGCTGAACGATCCGCATCCAGCGTTCTGTGCCCCCCAGTAAACCGGGATGGATCCGGCTGTCCCAGCACCGGGCGCTGCCTCGCCTCCCCTTCCCAATCGCTGCAAAGGCCTCCCCAGCCCTGGCATCTCCAGCACTGTCACTGCTCTGGTGGGAAGCTCCAGAAATTGTGTGTGATGTGGCACCAGGCCCTTACATTTCATTTTAAAAATCTATTCTTTGCTTGTTATTTGTTAGAGATTTTACACTTTTAACCCACTCCAGAATCCAATTTTTAAGAAGAGTTGGGCAACTGTTGGGTTGTGGACACTCCAGGAGGGATGTCGAACACGCAAAGCCCTTGATGAGCCAGCAGCTCCTTCAACTGGAGTTCAGCAATTAAACCAAAATGAAGTGGAGAGTGCTGCAACTCTCCGTCCGTCCATCCATCCATCCTTCCGTCCATCCATCCATCCATCCATCCGTCCATCCATCCATCCATCTGTCCATCCGTCCGTCCATCCATCCTTCCCTCCATCCCTCCCTCCATCCCTCCATCCCGCATGGAGCCTGTCCTGCTGACTCAGCCCCCGGCTGACAATGCAGAGGCGCAGGGAGAGCTCCTGCCTGGCCGTGGACAATGTGAGCAGCACAAAGGAAAGAGCTTGTGGCAATTTTTAAAAGCTTTTGGAATTCGCACTTAAAGCACAAGGGGCTTTTTCAGCACATATTATTGGAATCAAAAATTGTATCATCAGTTATCCAAAGAAAGCTTGAGCAGTGTCTTTGCTTTCGTGCTCAGAGATAAGCCCTGCCTGGATATTAAGCAGGGGTATTCCTGGGGTTTTAGAGGTTTTTTTTGTAAACATTAGCCCTGAATGGTCACTCTACAGCGATTTATGAGGGAAGGTAACCCTGCACTCCCACAGCACGAGAGCAGAGGAATGCAGATCCCAGGGCTGCTCCCAGCGTGGCTCCTCGCGCAGAGGAAGGCGTACGGGACCACCTTAAGTCTGTCTGAGAGACCGAGGCGCAAAGGTATTTGTTTAAAAAAAAGTGTAGTGATTGCACAGAAAAGAGAAACCTGAGAGCTCCTTCCCGAGCAGTCAGACAGGGTCACCAAAACCAGACTAAATAGTCTGACTGAGGGCAAAGCGCGGGGCTGGCTGAAAACTGATCCTGGGGATGGAGCAGCAGCCTCAACTACCGGGGCAGCAGGGCCGGGTGGGAAAGCAGAGCCACCGAGGACCACGGTGTGACAGAGCCACCAGAGAGGGGCTGGAGGTGCCACAGAGCCACCAGAGAGGGGCTGGAGAGACCAGAGAGTGGCCGGAGAGGGGCTGGAGAGACCAGAGAGTGGCCGGAGGGATTGTGGGGACACACAGCCACTGGAGAGAGGCCGGAGGGACCGGGGCATGCCAGGAGGGACCAGAGAGCATCCGAAGGGACCGTGGTGTGACAAAGCTGGTGGAGAATGGCCGAAGGGCTGAAGGGACCCCAGTGCCACCAAGTCCCTGGGGAGCAGACAGAGGGACTGGGGTGCAACTGAGCCCAGGCACAGCAGAGCCCGGTACAGATCCCAGATCCCCAGCCCTTCACACACAGCAAGTTAAACCTTTCCTGGTCCTAGGGCTGCTCTTTCAATAGTGAAAATACTCCAGTGGAATCCAGAGAAGGGCTGTTCTACACCAGCTCTTGCTCCACCAGCAGGAACCTGTCACCTCATTCCACATCCTCCTGGGCAAGTCCCTGGAAGTGGATACCGACCCTGGCAAGGGCACACCCAAGCCCCTGCAGTGCCTGAGGGCGGGTGATGAGCTGTAGCCAGGCTGGGGGGCTCCTCTTGAGAGGCTGGGGGCTCTTGAAGACTCCCTGCCACTTCCTGCCCTGCCCTGTGCTGGACCATGACAGTCTGTGCCATTGCCAGTGTCACCATCTTCTGAAGGCATTTGCCCTTTATGTCTTTGTCTCTTGTTGCCCTTCAGGGTTTGGAGGTTTTTTGTTTGCTTTGCGTTTGGGGTTTTTTTTTGCCAATTCTTTTTGCTCTTCTGAATTTTCTGACCCTTTTTTTACTCTTTAGTTGGTTTCTTCCCTTTTCGAGAACTCTGGGAGCTGAGGGACATCCCCTGAGTGCCTCTGTGGCCGTGGCTGGGACAGAGGGAGCACACAGGGTTACAGAACCAGCAGCAGATGACTGAGTAAACACGAGGCGCTGCCAGAGATCAGGCAAGAAAGAAACACACGGTCAATTCTTTTAACTTATGACTGCACTTAATTACTGCCTTTCCTCCCTTCATAAGCTACATATGGGATTAATAATAATGCTGAATCAGATATGGTCTCTTACAGAATCATGGAACCGTTTGGGTTGGAAAAGATCATAAAGTCCAACCATTCCCCCAGCGCTGCCAAGGCCACCACTAACCCGGGTCCTCCAAGTGCCACATCTCCAAGGCTTTTAAATCCCCCTTGGAATGGTGACCCCACACTGCCCCGGGCAGCTGTGCCAGGGCTGGACAGCCCTTTAGGGGAAGGAGGTACCCGAGGCCATTTCCTCTTGTCTCGATGCTTCTTCCTTGGGAGCAGAGCCCCACCCCCCCCGGCTGCCCCCTCCTGTCAGGAGTTGTGCAGAGCCAGAGGGTCCCCCCTGAGCTCCTTTTCTCCAGGCTGAGCCCCCCACCTCCCTCAGCCACTCCTCATGTGACACTCCAGACCCTTCCCCAGCTCAGTGACATTTCACTGCAGTTTCCCTGCACTCCATTGGTTACTCCAGGCTTTACCTGGGCACAGCAGTGGGTGCAGCGCTCAGGGACACCTTAGGAGCAGGAAAACGTGATTCCAAAAGCCCAAATTATGTGCTAGGCTATGTCTGGCTGTTTACCTGTGGTGTTTGGCAACTGCTATCTCATTAGCTGTACAGGAAATATAATTGATATTTCTGCAGAGACGTGACACTTGTGCCTTTGCTGAAACGGGAAGGGTTTCTCAGGGCTCCACATCACTCCTGTTCGCTGCTTCCCATAAGTGATACTGCCTCGTTTCGGGAAGGATTCCAAGAAATAAGAGCTTACCAGAGAGGCCTCTTGAAAGTATGGGCAGCTTTATGTCAGCCTGGGAGCTCCCTCAGACACAAATCTTCTGGAGGAAAGAGTGGATTCTCTGCTGTTTGCAGAAGGGCCACAAATGGGAAATAAAATGTTTGTGCAGCTCTTTAATGTGAAAAACATCCATTTTGGAGCAGATTCTGTGTCTAGCCTGGGTGAGACTGAGCAGGCTGCCTGCAAGGGGCTGCAGAGGGAGGTGAGGGCTGTTTTCAGAGACCCCTGCAGTCCTGACCACTGAGCCAGGACATTGACTACTCCGAGCCCTGGTAACTGGGATGCCCCCAGTCAGGGAAGCGGTGTGGTGGATATGCCCACATCTGGTCCCAGATGTGCTGTGACTGGGGGCCTGTGTGATGCTGGGGGGATGCAAAAGACCCTCTCCCACTTCTCCCTTTCACTGTGGAGAGAAGCAGCGCGAGGCAGTTTAAATTCCTCTGGGGATCACTGTGAGCAGCCACTTCCTGCCCACCCGAAACCTCCCTCCGGGCACTCCCACTGCTGCCCATCTGTCGCTAAAAGGTGTTTTTGCCACAGCAGACTTTCTCTTCCCCACACCCAGTGTCCACCAGCAAAGGGGCAAATGCCGCTTCCCTTGGGAGGTGAGGCAGGGCTGGAGGTGTCCTCATGGCACGGGGGTGTCGGGGTGAGGGGCACCACGGCGGGGAGAGCTCTGCCACCAGGGCTGGTGGTGCCCCCATGGCACGGGGGTGTTGGGGTGAGGGGCACCACAGTAGGGAGAGCTCTGCCACCGGGGCTGGTGGTGCCCCCATGGCACGGNCCCTGGGGTGTTGGGGTGAGGGGCACCACGGCAGGGAGAGCTCTGCCACCAGGGCTGGAGGAGTCCTCATGGCACGGGGGTGTCGGGGTGAGGGGCACCACGGTGGGGAGAGCTCTGCCACCAGTGAGGACAGATGGGGCTGCACATTTGGGCTGGCCAGAGACCGCACGAGGGGTTTCTGTCGGCACAGGGAGGGGGGTCCAGGGCAAAGCAGCCATTCTCCGTAGGCTCCGAGCCCGAGCCACGCAGGTATTTCTGTCCCTGTCTGCAGGAGCAGCTCTCCCTCAGGACATGTCACAAACCTGTAGGAAAGAAGAATTTCTGGTTTGGTGGTTTTGCGACCTCGTGCATTTCTGCTCTTAGTTTTGAGAAAATATTGGGCAGAAATAAAGGGAGGAATTCTGTGCAGAGCATTCCATGTGCTGGGAACGCTGTGACAAATGGCTCTGCTGCCATGGCCGCTCCCTCTCCTCTCCTTCCGCTGATCCGACGACCATTTCTGGTGTTATTTCTTGCCATAAAGCCTCATCACCTCTCTTTGGAGATTCACATGGAGTTCATACATAACAAGGCTTTTTTCCCTGGGATGAAATCTCTTGAAATCTGATCCATGAACACATCTAAACAGGCACACTAACAGGAAACTCGGAGATATGGAAATGTAAATGAGTCCCCAATCAATAAAGGTAATTATAGTGAGAGATAGACTGACATACAGTATCTTGAGGCTTTTTTCCTTGTCTTCCAAGGGGCTCCCCAGAGGCACCACAGACACTGGTGAGCATCTTTCCAAGGCTTACTATATTTGTGGAGAATTGTTCCCTGGAACAGGCGCAGGAATGGCGCTGCCAAGCCCACAATGTGCCCACTGCCACCGGAGCCAAACCTCTCCAGCAGGCTGGGGGCAACGAATCCGAGTGCAGTCATCGCCCAGGGATTTTCAATTCTGTAGTTCAATTTCTCTTTGACATCCCATTTTTTTTGCTGTAATTATAGGCAGCACAATGAAGAGATCAGCATTATTGAACTTGCTTTTTACCTTTTAGAAGATGTCACTAATTTTGCCCAATTAGCCGTGGGCTTTAGCAGTTCTGAATACAAACTGCTGCCAACTTTTGCAGAACCCAGAAGGAGAGAGGTTGGTCCCCTCCCCCGTTGTTGGCTGTCAGTGAGCACCTCACCTGCCTGTTCCTTTAAGGGCTCACGGGGCAGTGACCCAGGATTTTCTGCTGTGGCCGGGTGGTCAACTGGCACTGGGAGCAGGGAAGTGGAGGAAGTGCAGAAAAGCCTGACATGGGAACAGTGCAGACGAATCAATTAAACACACAGCAGCTTTGTTTGAGTCAAGAGCTCCTTGAGCTGGGTCACCACACCCCTCCAGCCTGTTGTGTCCAAAGAGGCTCCTGCTGGATGCAGCCCCTGTGGCTGACGGCACTCAGGGGGCGGTGGGGAACCACCACCACCCAGCCCTGTCTGAGCACAGCCCACCGAGCCCTGGCTCTTCTGCTGAGTCTTGATGGAGTTGCTCTCAAGTCTGGCTGTGTTTCAAGAGCTTTGTCCCTCATGCACAAACCTCACTTCCTGCCTAGAGCTTGTCTGGATCATCTTTATTTGAGAGAGGAACTTCTAAATCCCCTCAACAAAGTTTATTTTGTCTGAACTAGGGAAACAGTTCTTAGTGCAAGCTCCAAGAAAGACCTTTTACATTTTCCTGCTGGAACCTCTGTCCCTCGGATGAGGCATGATGGACGCCTACAAGGTCATCGCCCCATCTGCTTTCAGCTTCTGCAGAAGACACGTCTGACAACTTTGACGCAACCCCAAACCCAATGCATCTCTTCCTCCATGGCAGTATTTTAAATACATATATCTGCACTTGGAGAGGAGCAGAGCTGTGAAGATGGCGGTTCAGGTCATGCCATTGCGGGTGGTTGAGGTCACACCATCTGACACACGTCAGATGAAAAGCTCGAGTAAGAATATTCAGCCAACTGCTCAGAGCCGTTTCTCATCGTTGTGTGGAGGGAGCAGTGCTCTTCCTGCAGAGCAGCCCTTCGTACAGCCAGCCCATCGCTGCCCACCTGTGGGGCAAGGACATGCGTTTCCTGCAGCACCAGAATAACCAGGCACCTCTGACAAACGTGGCACACGGGAAACGCCGGACTTTCTCCCTTCCTTCCCTCTCACAGTCCTACTTAACAGAGCAAGAGCGGATATGGCTTTTACCCATCCTCCTTCGCTTTGTGTTCTCCCTGGGATGGGAGGGGGCTCCTGAAGCTGCTTTGGAGCGGGACAGACCTTGCTGTACGGGAGCGAGCTCGGTGTTGCTCGGGGTCAGCCTGGTGTCCCGGCACCGGCAGTTCGCACTCCGGGGGTGCGGGCGGGGCTGGCTCAGCCCGGCAGGG
>VZRJ01011850.1:169457-179468 GCA_013397565.1 Ptilonorhynchus violaceus
CAGCCGATAGCCCGGAGCGCTCCCGGCACCGGCACCAGGCTCGCACCATTTCCCGCTCCGAAGTACAGATGGCTCCGGGGTGGCTTTTCTTGGCACCTCCCTGCGAAGCCTAGAGAGGGCATCTGCTGAAAACAACTGCTTCGGGACGGCGGCGGCCCGGCCGCTCCCTCCCGGCGCTCCCATCTGGCCGCCGCTGACCCCGCGGCCGCGGGCGCCGCGTTGAAGGCGCGGGATGCGGCCCCGCAGCGCCCGCGGCTCCCGGCACCGAGCGCATCTCGCGCGCGGCCCTCCTGTACCTCTCCTTGATGTTCTGAGGCAATGAGAAAGAAGTGTTAAATTTGTTCTTGGCTACTTTTCCTTGCAACTCCCAAAGGCACCGGTTACAAACTGAATCAGTTATCAGCTAGTTAGGCTGGCAGTTCCCGAAGGTACCGCATGAATACTGATAGGGACCCATGCATTATTCAGTGCGAAGAGCAGAGGAAAATGAGCAACACGTCCAAAACAAGAACAGCAGTGGCAGTAAGGGAATAATTAGCGAGCTGTCACTTGTCCCTGTCAGTATTCCCTCCCTTAACACATAAGGGAAAATAATAAAAAAGGGTAAGATCATCTTGCAAGCTCTGCTCTTAAATATGCAGCTGGTAGGTTAAAATACAATGATAAAGGGGAGAGGATAGAGAGCTCTGATACAGTTTTCAAAAGATATGGCCTCCATTTCCATGGAGACTGGGGTTTTTTTTATTTTTTTTAATCCCACAGGCACTGGGTTATACAATAAGTCCCTGCCTTAAATATCAGCCCATGTGCAACAGCATGAAAGGGACGTGGCTCTAACACGGGAGTTTATCCCAAGGAAAATATTTAGGATTTTTTTCCCCCCCTCCCTTTGTACAAAACACTACTGAAGTCGATGTATTTTAGAGAAACCAGGTTCTCTGAAATTGGCTTTGCCGAAAGAGTCTGCAGCTCCAAAGCAGAGCGTGAGAGCGGGGGAATCCTGCAGCCGGGGTGGTGTTCCCGGCGCTGCTCGCCCATCCCAGCCCCTTCCCCTCCCGGCTCTCCGGAGGGGCTGGGGGCACCGGGAGGCAGCTGAAACTGCACACTGGAGAGCTCAGATCAGGTTAATCCGGAGTAAATTTTTAACTAATAAAGCAGTTTGTGCGCTGATGAGAACAAAGTCATTCTGCTGCAATCTCTGAGCAGCCCCCCAAGCTGCTCAGGAGGACGCAGCCGCGGCGCGGGTGCNGCAGCAGCGCCGTGCCCACGGCGCGGGGAAGGTGCCGCACGTCCCGCGGGGTCCGGGTCCTGCCGGGAGCCCTCGGGCTCGTTAGGACAGCAGTGAGCGCTGCTGCACAGCCCGGCTCCATCGCCGCAGAGCTGCGCGGGTCCATCTGCCTCCAGCACAGCCCCTCCGCGCCCGCCTGCAGCAGCCCTCGGAGAGCTCCGCGCTGCCAGGCTCATGGCGAGCGGGGAAGGGATTTGTGCGATGCACGGAGATGCTGTATTCGCAGCAACGCTAGCGCTGACTTCCCTAAAATATCCTGACATGGATCCCTCCAAACAATCTGCTACATCACGGCGAAGCTGCGGTCGAGCAGAACAGGGAAGCGAGCGCGTCTCTGAGCATGTGGCCCAACGTGGCTCCCGAAATGCCGGGATTCGCCAGCAGATTTCAACCCTCTGACACAGCGAATGGCCAGGAGATCATCGCCAGCGACTGCAGTGTTTAGCAAAGCCATTAGTTAGCCCGGCTTGCTTCGGAGCTCTGCAACACTTGAGTCAGCGAGGACTCACTTCCCCTGTTCTCTGCCCTGATTTCTTAGAAGGAAATTCTGGAGAACCCTCGGCAGCAGCAGGTCCTGCAGGCAGCGGGATGGAGGGACAACTCCTAGCCAGGGGTGCGGGGTCGGGTCCTGCGGGAGGGACGGGGGAGCTGGCTCTGACAACGGCCTTAACTCAAAACAACAGCAAAGAAAATAAGGAAAGGCTGGGAAGGCTTACCAGGAATGCCTGCAAATGGCACCTATCCAGCTCCCCAAAAGTCAGGAGAGGTTCTTCAGCAACGCTCTTCCCACACTGGGAGGATGTCTCCTTTCAAGTCCCTTTTTTCCCCCAAAATACATTTCATTGTTTTTCCCTGCTCCTGCCTGGCAGCCTGTGGGATAACAGCTCTCTGTATATAGTCTCACACTATAAAAATGCACACGAAGTGAAGCATTTTCATGTCAGGTTTTCCTAATCCCTTTCTAGCTCCTGACTAATCCTGCCCAGCCCAGCCCCTGCCATGCCACAGCTCCCCCTGAGATTGTGGCACAGATTGGCACAGATGACTCGGTTTGATTGGCACACGATGGCACAGACAGTGCCTTATTCAACCCTTCTTCCAGCACAAATCCATGGGAAGGGTTTTGCTCATCACACATCTTTCTGGCTGTCCTTAAGCCACCGCCGAGGTGGCCATTTTCCTTATCCATCGCATGCGCTCTGCATCGTTCCAGGTCTTTGATGAATGATTCTCGGGATAATGTATTTCATCCCACCAAGCCTGTGTATGTACTGGGAAAAGAAAACTGGAGAGATTTCACATCAACTAAACAAGCATCTTTGGTGTCAAGTGTCTGTGTTTTTGCATAAGCACCCACCAGTTCTCCCCGGTCTCCCTCTGAATGAGATCCCCGCACGGATGAATATTCATGAGAATTAAATGGAAGAGCTGTGATTTTCAGCACAGGAAACTTTCCTGCTGGAGGAGGAGTGTACTTTTGCTGATACTTCTGTAGCGTGTGCTCATCCCCAGGTGACATCTTCCATGCTCCTGGGAAAGGCTTAGGGAAGCCACTTGCTGCTGGCTGCACCACGGCCCACCCCAAAGCAGTGGCGAGAGGCGCCGTGCTGCGCTGGCCCCCGACCCCCGCGGGACCCCGTGACCTCAAACCAGCCCAAACTCACATGGGTTGGCTTTAACGTGTGGTTGCAGGACAGATCCTGGGCTCCAAAATCCACATTCGAAGGGTAAGAGAGGTTTGTGCCTTGCTCCCGGTTGGGTTCGGATGCTCAGCCCGCTGCAGCCGATGCCATCCGTTCTCCCTCCCCGCGGCTGGAGCTGCACAGACGGCGGGGCCGGCGCTGCGGGCGGTGTCGTTACTGCTGTCACACTCCCGGCGCTGACAGGCGGCGCGAGCACCGGGAACCTGATGTTCCACCGCTCCTTGCCCAGCTCCCCACATCTCCACTTGGAATTGCAGGACCTTTGTTTCCCAGCTGCGGCTGCGGTTGTGGTTTGATGGCAGGAGGATGCGCAATTTAGCCGGTGGAGAGTGAATAATTTGGCACGGAGCGTTGCTTGTTATTCTGTCAAGGAGTCTGTGTGTCAATCGATGGGGTAACAATTATGATCAATGTCAACAGGAAAAAACAAACCCCCACCATTAAGCAGGCACAACTGCAGAGGCACAAAGCGGCCTCGCTGCTGCCACCACCGGCTCCCTGCCTGGGGAGAGCATCCAGTGCCCCCCGGGGAGGGATGGGGCAAGATCACAGACCTGGCTCCTCTTTGGCCGGGCCCTTCCTGAGGCTTTGGAATTGAATGGCCCAGGTGCAGGGTTTGGAGTTTGCCAGCAGAGCCAGCACAGCCCTCGCGCTGCGTGTGCCCCCGGGCAGAGGCTGGGCGGGCTCCAGGGCCGGGGAGCACCGAGCACCCGCTCGCCCCATGGCAGCACCGAAGCAGTCGATCCATAACCCTGTCAGAGCCACGGGGACTTCTCCAAAGACACTGAGCTGTGACCTGCTCTGCCTTTTTTACACTTGAGCTCCAGTGCCTGAGACAGGGCCAGTGTGTCACCAGGCTGGAAAACCTGTGGAAAGGTCCTGGCAGGAGAAAGGTACCGGAAGGGCTGTTCAGGCGGCCCCAGTTCAGCAGCAGCGAGCCCAGGCTGGTACTGGTGTCTGGCTTTTGAATGTTGGCTCCATGACCTCTCTGCAGGTGCCTGCAGTGGCCAGCTCCCTTCCCAGCTCCTCCAAGATGCGCTGGTGACCCCGGTGGTGTGGGTGGCTGGTGTCCTCCAGCAGCAGGGATGGGGGCACGCTGGCATTCCCCACGGGAGCGTGCCTGGCGCAGGCTGGCAGCACCTCCCGTCATTGATGCGGCTCAGCCACGCCTGAGGCGCCACTCGGGCACCGAGATGCGAGAGCATTCCAGAGGAATGCTTGATGCCCTCTGTCACTCAGCGCCAGGGACAACGCTCCTCGCCGCTGTCACATCACGCGGGCAGGATGTTGAATTAAACAGTGGGTCTTTTGATGCTGCTGAAGGAACTGTTGCATTAATTATCCACAGAATTTGCACATGCAGCTTGCGGAGTGGAAGAGGCGCATTTCCCCCAGACTGATGCACATCTCAGGCCCCTCCCTCCGAATCGCCCCTCACCGCGCCGGGTCCTTCCGAAGGCACCCACGGATTGTTTACTGATGAACCGAACCTTGGAAGGGTGAGATCTTTGCCAGGGGTTATTTTTACTACCGTGTTAGTTAAGGCTGAGAGTCTTATTTTACATGCCAATGAATAATTTACCTGCCATTAAAAACTTATTCCGAAGCAAATCCTCGGCTCGGGCTGGCGTTACCTGTGTGGCTCGTGGATGCGGTGGGAACACGCCGGATGCAGGAGCCCAGGTGTGCAGCAGGTACCCTGGAAAGCTGCCATGGAAGGAAGGTCCTAAATGGCTGCGTAAAATAAAATGTCCCCAGGACCAGTTTCCACAAGCTGTGGCTGCATCTCCAAATTTATAGCTCAGAAAAAAAGAATAATTGCGAGACCACATTTTTCACTTGTGCTTTTCCTGAGATCTCTATTTTCCCCTTGGATTCTCCACACCTCCTGATTATTTATAGCATACCAGAACTCCAGCCTTATAAAATACCACGCATGACTTCTCCTTGCACTCAGTGCTTAGGGAGACCAGGCACTATTGGTAAAAGATTTAACTCATTAATAGAGAGAAGCTGGAACAAAGCTCCGTAATTCGGTATTGGCTTCCCCAGCCTGATGGTGTTTATTTAGAAAGCAGCAAAGACACAGGCATGTGGGGCTATAAATCAGCAGAAAATCAAATGCTAACATGTAAATAAATTGCAAATCAGCTGAGAAATTGGTTTCATTTTGAGACGATAAAGCATATTTCTCCTGTACTTATTTTATAAGGTGCCCCTTAAGAATTGTAATATTTCTGTGTGGTAATGATAAACATTAGTGAGTTGCTTTAGAAATGAAAAAATGGCAACCCTGTGGGGATTTGAAAAACATATGCACTTCAAATTTGAAAATCCAATTTAACTGTCCATTATATGGAGAATAAAAAAAGGTAAGGATAGGATAATTTTGCAGTTACACAGCATTTGACTAAATCTGATTCAGGGATGACAGCTACACTTTAAAAGCTACATGTCTGAATGTAAGGAGACAGCAAATCATTTATTTATGATTGTAATCTAGCTCCTGTCTAACAAGTTAACAACTGTGCAGAGTGCTCCCTGAGTGGAGGCAGCCTGTGTAGGCTTGTCAGTTAGCACTTTTAAAAACACTTTTCATAGAATTTCAGTTTAAAAAAAATAAAATAAAATAAAAGAGACAAAAGAGAGTCCCTGTCAAATTTACCAAAACAAGCAGATGTTAAAATTGCAAAAGTTTGAAGAAACAAATCCTGTCCCTAATTCCGGGCAAAGCACCTTGTGCAGAAGGTACACGACAACCAGAGAGGCCGGTGCAGGGATGTGGTTGTTTGTGCATCCTGCACATGGCAACAACCTTGTATTTTGTTGGAAGTGTCTCTTTTTTGACACCAAAGGCTTGGCTCCTGCATCCATTTTGCAGTTGGTGATGCCTCTCTCTGTGATAACTCTCTCTGCCCCCCGTTCCCACCCGCCCCGCCCCGGTTCCTGCCAAGCCTCGGAGCAGGCACAGCGAGCTCAGAGCTGAGGGCTCTGTTCAAGGTGAGGTGTCAGAGCTTTAGGGCAACCAAATCACCTGAACAGTTATGAAGAACTATGGAGAGGGAGTATTTGCCCAGCAGCTCTAATGTGATATAGGTAATTTAATACTGATATTCTATGTTCTTTCATTTTAGATCATCTCATCCCAGATTGGTTTGGGTTGGAAGGGAACTTAAAGCCCATCCAGTTCCACCCCCTGCCGTGGGCAGGGACACTTCCACTACCCCAGGCTGCTCCAAGCTCCATCCAACCTGGCCTTGGACACTTTCAGGGATGGGGCCTCCTCTTGGCACGAAAAGTCTGAAATGTGATTAATGCAACAAGTTTTTATGAGGAGTGACAGGGAAGAGCTGGTGGAGCTGCTGGCCCTGGCCCCAGTGCCCGCATCAGACCCATGTGGGACTATCCACCATCGGGAGAACTGGGACAAACGGGGAACAAGCTGGTGTGGTTGAGGGCTGGACAGAGTCAGATGAGATTCAAGGCAGACAAATGTAAAATCTTGAACCCTGGGAATGGCGTAGAACTGGAAATCTCATCTTCACGTGCATGGAGGACTCTGTACTGAGGGCCAGCACCCAGGAGTGAAAACTGAAGGCTGCAATAGATAACTCTATGGAAACACCAGTTCTACATCCAGTAGATTCAGTAGTTCCCTACTGAATATTGGGAACTATTAGGGGGAAAGTAGGGATTGAAGAAAGAGCACTGTAGTGTCAACATCTATGTGACAGCCCTACCCTGAACCCTGCATTGTTCTGTTCCCAACCCATGACACAAAACTGGCAACAGATGTAAGAAGAGTCCAGAGAGGGGCCCAGGGCTGAGTGAGGATGAAGTCAGGGGTCCCTGGGGTGAGGCTCTTCAGCCTGAGAAGGGACACAACAGAAATCTGCAAACCCAGGACGGTGAACAAGGATGAGCTGTGTGTTCGAGGAATGTGAGGGGGCTGGCAGAGGCTGAACCCAGCAGGAAGGAGGCTGCTCTCAGGTGTGTGGTTAAACAGCAGAGACCTTTCACCAAGACTGTGCAAGATAAAATTTACATGGGTTCAAAAAGTTACTGGACAAATTAATGTCAGAAAAATCCATCATACATCCATACACAGACATTATTTCTGGCTTTGAAGGATCTTGAGCCATAAATTCCTGGAGGTTAATAGAGTGTTTGATGAAGTATCATTGTTCGCTTGCTCTGTGCCCTGCTCTTCAGTGGGTGTTCGCCGTTGCTCTCCCCCAGAGATGAGCCGCTCTGGCTATTTTTATGCTCTTAACGTGTTCTTTTACCAGCTGGAGATGGACTAATGCTCAACATAAATCAAACCTTCTCGTTTGATGTGACTTGCCTTGGCCTCCCTGGAGCCTGTGGCTCCCATTGGTTTCAGTGGGGTCTAGACTGTACCTGTTGCACTCCAACGCCAGCACATCCCCAGAGGTGCCAGTGTCCTGCTCCCCCCGCTGTCCCTGCTCCCAGGGACAAGGGCAGCACTTCCAGCGCCCATCCCACTTCAGCGACTGGCACCTCGCCAAGGTGTCGTGCACCGGCAGGCTGGACCCTCTCCCTCGACTGGGACAAGTCCTCCAGTGCTCCCGGGTCCTGCAGAGCCGTCCTGCGGGTGCGGGAGAGGAGCGGGAGGTGTCCGAGAGCTGTGCGGGAGGTGCGGGAGGTGTGAAGGTGTGCAGGGGGTGTCCCACAGGTGCGGGAGGTGTGCAGGAGGTGTGGAAGGTGTGCAGGGGGTGTGCAGGGGCTGTCCCGCAGGTACAGGAGGTGCAGGAGGTGTGCAGGAAGGATGCGGAAGGTGTGCAGGGGCTGTCCCGCAGGTGCAGGCGGCGCAGGGAAGGTACGGGAGGTGCGGGAGCTGCTCTGGGGCATGCGGGAGGGGGCGGGCAGCAGCAGGAGCCGGTTTGTTTATTGTGCGTGAGAATCACAAGCGACTAAAGCGAAGGGAGAAAGTTGGAGCTGGTGGTTGTCAGATAGTATCACCCTCACACCCGCCGGGAATGCTAATGAGTGTCAGCAAACACAGGGAGTCTCTGCCTGTTTATTTACCCGGGATTAGGTCAGTGGCTGAAAATACAGTTTTGCTTTTGCAGATAAAATAATTCCTTTCTGATGGAAAAGGCTGGGTTTGTAATTCAGGATTTTCCCGGTTTTGATGTAGGGGGAGAAATGCAACTGTGGAGCCTTGGTGGTTCAGGGGAAGCTTGGCTACTTTTAAACGATATTCTGCCGATAAAAAGATACTTAAAATACACTTTGGAAATAGCCATCAGTAGGGTGTTTTGGGAAAACCTGCAGTGGAAGAGCCAAGGCTGTTCGCTGCACTCTCGCTGGCCACTCACTGAACTGATTATTCTCCTATTGGAAAGGAATGCTAGGAGTGTTATTTAAATTAGATTAAAAGTAGAAGTGGTTTAGATAGTGTAGCAGTGTGCCCCACTCTTTTCTCTTAAAGGAGAGAGAAGGAAATTTCAGAAATCCATCCTTAATTAGGATTGCTGAGGTCTGGGGTAATCACAGTTTCCCCCCTCCCCATGTCTTCACGCTTTCAGTGTTTGAAAAGAACAAAAAAAAAAAGTGTTATTACTGTGTTTTTGAACACAAACCATTGGCTGCTCTCATGTCACTGCGTGGAGGGGACATGTCCCCGCTGGTGATCACACAGCAGAGAGGCCGGAGATGTCCCCGCGGCTGAGCGACAGCGCGGCTCAGGGACAGCCCCTCCGGCAGCCGCGGGCTGGGCCGGGCCGGGCTCGGCAGCAGAGCCAGGAGGCCGTGGAGAACGGCACTGTTCGAGCAGGCAGCAATCTGTGGGGTCTCCAGAACCTTATCATCCATGCGAGTCAACAACTGTGCTAAATTGAAATTGTAGAGTTGATTAAACGACGTATTTAAGGCCCCATAAAAGAAAGCAAAGCCAGCCAGGGAGGGAGCGGCGCGCGGGGGGCGGCGGGTGGGGAGGGTTTATCTCACCGCGAGCAGCAGGCTCAGCCACTGATCTAATCAAATTATTCAGCATTAAAAAACTGCCAAGGCATTCCAGTGCTGCAGCTTCCAGAGGCCCAGCTGGGATCAAATGCTAATCAACATCTCCACGATATTTATTCCCACTGTCAGTCTGGTACGTGTTTGTTTTCCGAGCGCTGCATACTAAACCGAAAGATCAAGATGAATCGGTGGAGATGGGAGATGATGAGCAGCCAGGCTAAACATAGGGAAAAACACCGGCTACTGGGAAACGGGGACGGAGGGAGAGGGAGATGGTTGGAGGCAGATGCACAGCAGCCCCGCTGGCAGCGGGCACGGGGCCCCAGCCCCAGCACAGCACAGCCGCGACGCACCCGCCGCTGGCAGGAGCCCCGGGCTGGGCACCGCCCTCACACCCCTCACACGCAGCTGCTGCTGCTGCTGCCCCACAGCCCCTCTTGTCCCGGCAGCAGCAGGGACTGGCCCTGCCCCGCGTGTGGGGGGGACAGCGCCCAGCGACACGGGAGGGCCGCACTGCGCCGCGCCCCTGGGGACCCTCGCAGGCCGCGGGCCGACCAGCAAGGTCCTCCTTAAGCGCTCGCCCCCGGAGCGCTGGGAGACTAATTAATTTCCCTTTTGTTTTTCAGAGTTTCATTTTTAAATTACAGTCTTCCCTCCTCTCTAATAAATACTCAACAATTAAAGCTTTTTTTTCCCTGACATGCGATTCCAACATCTCAGTGTCCCCCCCTCCTGTCCCCTTCCCTGCCATAAACAGATTCGTAAAAACTGCTTTTGACGCCCCAGCTGCCATTAGCCACTTAAAATCCCATAATTATCATCCTATCATGGGCCTGTTAACGAGCAGTAAAAATAAGGCCATTGAATATGGTAATTTATTCGTAAATTAGCCTAATGAGAATAGGTTTCAGACACTGTTTACTTTCGAGCTGCCTGTTTCGGTGCGGTGCCGGCAGCCTGCGCGGGGCTGTGCAGCCGGGCGGCGGCGCGGGAGCCTCGGCCTGGGTGGCAGACGCAGCTCCCGCGCCGGCG
>VZRJ01011850.1:179649-182149 GCA_013397565.1 Ptilonorhynchus violaceus
CCAGTGTCCCCAACACCAGTGTCCCCAACACCAGTGTGCCCAACGCCAGTGTCCTCAATGCCAGTGTGCCCAACACCAGTGTGCCCAATGCCAGCATGCCCAACACCAGTGTGCTCAACACCAGTGTCCCCAACACCAGTGTGCCCAACGCCAGTGTCCCCAACGCCAGTGTGCCCAACGCCAGTGTCCCAATGCCATTGTCCTCAATGCCAGTGTCCCCAACGCCAGTGTGCCCAACACAAGTGTGCCCAACACCACGTGCCCAACACCAGTGTGCCCAGTGCCAGTGTTCCCAACGCCAGCATCCCCTCTGCCACCCCACGAGGCCTGTCACAGAGCAGGTCTCTGCCAACCATCATGACCTGTCCCCGCACTTCAAGACCTGGGGAAAAACAGGACAAATATGAATGAATGCGACAGAATGGTGTGGTGCCATGCCGCTGCGATGAAGAGCAGTGGAGCTGGGCAGGGTGGTGGGAGGTGATGCTGGGAATATGGCCATTGTCTTCCTCCTCCTCCTTCCCAGCCTCCCTGTGGCTTATTAAGAACTGGATGTGGTGTTGTTAGCAGTTCCCACAGGGCTGTTTCAACAGTGGGATCCTGCTTTTGTGTTTCTCTTGGGGAGGGTGTCATCACCTTCGCACATACGTTAAAGGTAAAGCCTCTTTGGTGGCCATCCATCAGCTACAGCCACCGCCTGCTCCTGCAGAGCAACATGAAAGAAGGAAGAAGAGACCCAAACTGACTCTGCTTTGAATTCAGCACTGACAGGTCTGAGCACTGCGGCACCTGGGCTGCTTATTTTTTCCAAGCTCTGTCTTTGCAAACAGTTATTCTCAGGCAGTGGAGTGGTAATAAACCCCTGAGTGAATGAGGATGAGAGGTCCTTTCAGGGAAGAGGTGAAGAGCTCTTGACTATGAGCCTTTCACCCTCTAGAGTATTTTCATTCCTAGGCTGGCTAAAAGCCAGGAAATAAATCTGCATGGCCGGAGCGTCTTGGCTGCATCTCTGAGGAGCCGGAGCCAGCAGCACCCTCGGCACCGGCACCCACCCCTCCTGCTGTGCCCCCGGGGGCTCAGAGCGGCCCCGCTGCGGGTCCCTCCCGCCCAGCCAAGGACGGGCTGTGCTGCGGCTCGGGAGCAGCCTCGGGCAGCCGGGAACAGCTCAGATGTCCCCGCAGGGGCAGGGTCGGGTGTGCCCACACAGCCCCTGACCCGGGGGATGGTGAGACGGTGGCACTGAGGGACCTGAACAGCAAGGACACTTTACAGGACCCTGCGCCCCTGGGTGCCCTGCTTCCACCGAGCAGCGCTTCATTCCCAAAAGAGCCCTTTCCTGGCCCAAAATGAGGACACTCAGAGACCTTGCACCAACTGCACGTGCAGTGACTCTGATGGGGACCCCAGAGCAGGAGGGGTCCCTGGAGACCAGACACTCCCACATTGCCAGCCCCAGCTCCCATGTGCCGGAGGGGACTATAAAAATCATATGCTCCAAGAATATGAACCTGATGTCATAGCAAAAGCCCAGAATTCATCATTTTATGGAGAGGTCTTACTGGTTTTCAGTGACCAATTGCTGTGTGGTGCAGGAGGGCGAGGTGATAACAAAGCCTCTGTCGTGGTCCCGGCTGTGCTGCCCCTGACAGCTCCTCTTACCAGGCGGGAGCTCCCGTGGCCACCCTCCTTGGTGGCTGCACTCCTGCCTTTCCATTCCCTAATTTAATTACAGCTTGTTTCTTTACTAATTATAATGCTCAAATCAGAGCAGAGCTTAAGGCCACTGTAGAAGGGAGGCTGGTGGCTGTCTCCTTTTTGCTAAGAGGGGCCCCTTATCATTATCATTTCCCTTCCTTCTGATGGAGATTATAAACACTTTGTGTCAAACCACTTCCCAGCAGTTCTCACAGTGTGAAAACGATTGAGGTCAGGGGATGCACACAACCTACCCATCAACTCAAGTATACTCCTCAAACCCTGGAGCTGCGGGGAGGTCACCTCTGTGAGAAACAAACCTTCAGCCGCCCAGAGAGTCCCAAATTGCAGTGTTGGGAAATAATCGTGTGGAACACGCCGAAAATCGCTCCCCAGGTAATAAACGGTTAACAACAGCAGCCACTTCCACGCAGCATCCAAAGGAGCAGGATCACAGGAAAGAAGTTAACCTATTAGTGGGCTGGAATGAAGGAGGCAGATCCCAGAGCTGGGCAGGAAGGATGGGCAGGAAGGACACTCCAGCGTTTGACGCCTGGGAGAGACGGGTCTGAGGAGTGCTGAGGACACAAGGGACACTGCAGGAGGAGCTGCAGGTGTCTGCTGGGCTGGGCAGCCCCGGGGGGCTCTTCCCATCCCCTCACCCTCCTTGTGCATCCTCCCCTTTGCCAGTTTGATCTGAGCAGGGATCAGATCAGGCATGAGATGCTCTGTTTGTGCCTCCCTGTGGTTCCCACGTCTTCTCTCCGAGCACACCAGCTGTGCCGGGACGGGGGTGCAGCCTGGG
>VZRJ01011850.1:187149-201069 GCA_013397565.1 Ptilonorhynchus violaceus
TGCTGGATGAGCTGCAGCCCTGTGTGTTGGATGCTGCACACCAGAACTGATATTATTTTGTGGTTTACCTTTATATACGTGCTTAAGGGGCATGAAAAGAGCTTCAGGGTGTGCAGGCTGCAGGGCAGGGCCAGGACCAGGCACTGGCACTGCCTGGGGTGTTGGCAATGACCCATCCCCAGCCACTGGCTCTTGGCTGGCACTGGTGGCTGCTCCTGCCCAGGGCTGCCACAGCCACCCACTGCTCAGAGGACTGGGGGATTCTGGCTCCCCTGCTCCTCTGGGGTCTCAACCCCCCCTCCCCTGCCCTGTGCTGGGTCAGTCTCCAGTCCCAGCAGCCCCTCAACCCACTCCGTGGCAGCGTCCTCCAGCAGCACCGTGGTGCCTCTCTTTGCACAGTTCACTGCCAGCACCACCTTCCCCAAAATTCAATTTTTTTCCCTTCCCTTAGAACATTGCATCTTGTTCAATCCTTCCCCTGTCACACCGGCTCCGGCACTGCTTCAATTGGATTCCAAAAATAACCTCTTTATTCACACGGCTCATGCTATTATATCGTAGTACAGCTCGGGCAGGCGAGGGGTCATTCCATTATCCGGGAACGAGATAACTGAGTATTAGGGCAGCCAGGCTCTTTGACTCCCTGCCCTGTGGTAATGGGCCTTTTTTAAGGGCATTAACCAATGTTTCTACTTAGGTATTTGACAAGAGTAAAGGTAACATTGCCATTTAATCCTCCCTTGGCTTTTTTTCCCTGCCTATAGACAGCACTTGCACGTTTACTTCTCTTCGAGTGTTCAAACTTCAGCTCGGAACAGCAGAGCTCATTTTCTCTAAACCCTTCCCCTGGACTTGCGGTTACAGATGAGATTAAATATCCCAGGCACCAGGACATGGGGAATCATTCCTGCTCTGAGTGCTGCTCTCCTCCCTCCACCGAGCAGCCCACAAAGATGGACTTGTCCAGCAGGGCCTGGGCAGGGGTCACTAATGAGGAAATACCTGCGCACAAGGGACGTTCTGGCTGGCCCAGGAGTGTGTGAATCTCACCCCAACGCGGCTGCAGCCTTTCAAACACACCACAAAAGTTAAGGACAAGCCACCTCTCGCTTCGTCCAGGTGCAGCACCGGGAAGTGTTGCCTTCAGCTCCTGCTTACAGCAGGAAAATGCCAGAGATTTGGGAGAACAAGATCAAGTGCAGGGTTTGTAGCATCACATCTTTTTCTCCCTCACCCAGGGCAGAGCAGAAGGCAGTGAGGGGACACAGAGCAGGAGGAGCAGGGGACAGGGGCTGAGAGAAGACAGCAGCTCAATGGGACAGTCAGTGTTTAGTCTGCTCCTTATCTAGGAGTCTTGGAAAAAATCACATCTTGCCACTTTGAGGTTTTTTAAGAAACAAAACCAGTGGGACACCAAGGTGTCCAGATAATTCATCTGGGGGACATGCTCCCACTCCCCTCTCCTTGGAGCTTTCTGCAGGTGTGCACACATGTCATGGGCAGCACCTGGAGCTGCTGGGTGGAGGCAGAGTGGTTTCTCTGGTCCTCATCCCGCACAGCCACATCCCCACTGAGGCTGGAGGCATCTCCGGGACGGGTTAACTGTGAACACTCCAAGCATTTCTTTTGCAACACTTCTCATGTCTTTCTCTTCTGACTCTCTCGACTCATGCAGAGATTTTTCCAGGCAAGGAAGGATTCTGGATCTCCTCCAGCAGGAGCACGAAGCCACTGTCATAGCAGCAGTGACAGACCCACTGAACAGCCGGGGTGTCCGTCTCTTCTGTCCATGTGCCGGGTCTGGGCAGAGCAGCTCCAGCTTGGCAATAAAGCAACTGTAGCTGAACGTTTCGGGAAGGACTCGGTGCCAGCGGAGCTGGCGTTTCCCGGTGCTCAATCCGGTGCCAGGTCTCCCCGCCCCGCCCCGGCTCCGCAGCGCTCCCCGCCCGGCACGGCACCGGCACCGGCACCGCGGGCGCTGCACCGACACCCGCCCCGAGCCGGGGAACTGGGGTCCCCAAAGCACACCCGGCAGCATCGCACCTCTTTAACAGCGACAATGTATATTCCAAAGATTGTGGCTTAATTGATTGATTAATAACTGAAACTCTAATTGAATCCTCCCAGCTTGTACATAAGATGTCTTAATGTTAGAGCCTAGGGAGCAAACGCACAGCATGGCAGTATGAACTGCAGCACAACCAGCACCACTTTCAATTTAAAAGTCAATCTCATTATACAGGAAGCTGTTTCCTCTATCCCTCTGGAAAGGCAACAGCAATCTCCCATCTTCTCCCTACCAGAGCCACATGGTTTGTTAGTGTCTGTGGGAGATGCAAATACAAGGGTTTTTTCATTTGTTCCCACCGCTGCATATCTGAGCAGCTCAGTAAATATTCATGAGCTGCCATTGTAGGAGCTCTGAAAACTACAGAAAATATGCCCTCTGAGGTGACATGTAATTTGGCACTTCCCCCATGGAGAGGCAAAGGATGCAGCCGGAGCAGCAATATCCTAATAATTAAATAGCTTGCTACAATCTAATCTTTTTTGTTGCTCATTAAACACAAGACACCTCAAACCTTTCCTGTGCACAGGACCCCCTCTCACACAGAAGTTACCACGGCTAACCAAGAAGAGGACGAAGTGTGTGCATCTCCAAGAACAGGGAGAGCTGGCAGTGTCTGGGGTCAGGAATGCCTGGAATTTCTTCCCAAATTCATATTTTATGGTTATGATGCCTCTAATCAAGGAACATAAAATCACTCCATCCTTCCCAACCTGACCTCAGGTAGCCATTGACTCCCTGGGGAGCTGGGCAGACCTGTGTGACCTGCAGATGTCAGAGCAGATGTGCAGGGATCAGTGCACATCTGGATGCCAACCCCTGGAGCAAGGCAGGAGGGTCTTTGTGAGGAGACGAGCTCCCACCAGCTGCTTGCCCAGTCCCCTACAGGCAGTGGTGGGCGAAGGTGGATCCTGGTGCAGCAGACAGACACGCACTGATGGTGCCCCGTGGTGACAACGTGCCCCAGAGGGTCCTTGATGGGAGCCCCAGGCTGTGTCTGTAACATCCCTTGCATAGATCTGCCAGCCAGGAGATGTCCTGCTGCTCATCCTGCTCATTTTAACTACCCCAGCATTGGCATTTCAGTGTTGTTCACTCCATAATCTCCCAGATATCTGTTTCCTACTTGGATTCCTACCTGTTAGAGCTCCTCTCTCCCACTGGCAGGATGGGTAGTGAGTGACCTTCAGCCAGGAAATGGTTATAGCCTTAAGACAACACAATTAAACATGTTTTATTGCTTAACACGCTGTGTCAGGAGCCTTAGTTGTGTTTTTGTTCCAGTCTTCTATCGTTTTCAGAAACGCCTGGAACTGTGACAGCTCAAAGCGCCCGTGCTCTCCTGCTCCCAGGTAATCAATAGAAGGCCTCAAGGTATCTCACACTTCTGTCAAATACGGGATTTTTAGCATGAAAGCATTTCCAAGAGTTTTTTGGTCATTGCCAGCCTCCCCCCGCCCCCCCTCTGACAGTTACCACGGCAAGGACAGCGGGCGGCAGGGAACGAGGCAGCCTCAGCCACCCCGGTGATTCCTGAGGAGAAAGGGGATCCAGACTGTGTCCTCCTTCGGGGGCAACTCGTGGGCCCCTGGGGAAGTGCCAGGATGGGACAGGACAGGACAGGATGGGCAGAGCTTGGCCTGGCAGGTGCCTGTGCAGGTGAGGACGAGGCTGATGGGACACTCGCAAAAATTATTCAGGCTGAAAACCACTATGTTCATTAGTGGAGGTACTCTGGTTTCCTTGCCTGGTTTTACCTGCCTTCTGGTGGTTTTTTTAAGTAATCTCGCTGTTTTTCAGGCAAATGCCCACATTCACAGGAGCAGCGTTCCAGCATGAGACGCTTCTTTGGGCATAAAAACTGTCTTCTCACTTCAGAAAATTTTTCCAGGTGAAAATTAAACATTTATATGTTTTGCAGTCTTGAAAAACTTGGTTTTTTTCTCAGATGAAGATTTTCCACTGTCTCCCTGTTTGTACCAGCACAGGCTGGGCTGCCAGTGGCCTTGATGGATCCCCACTGCTGCTGTGTTGGACCTGATGATCTCAGGCTGACCAGACCCTTTCCTGCCACTCTGGCAAATCCCTCGGAGTGAGATGACACTTGTTCCAAGTGCAGACTGGGTGGGAGTTTTGTCTGCAGAACCAGAATAAAATAACCAAAAAATCAAAGCAAAATTGCTAATAGACTGAGACATGCAGTGCCAGCTTTGCTTGAAGAGTTTTGATGGGTGAGGATGTCCCTCACCCCAGCAGGACCCTCTTGGTGGTGCTGCCCCACTGGCTCCATGCCCGGTGCCCACCATAGAATCACAGAATCCCAGACTGGTTTGGGTTGAAAGGACCTTAAAGATCATCTCATTCCACCCCCGGCCACGGGCAGGGACACCTTCCACTAGCCCAGGCTGCTCCAAGCCCTGTCCAGCTTGGCCTTGGACACTTCCAGGGATGGAGCAGCCACAGTCTCACTGGGCACCCTGTGCCAGGGCCTCCCCACCCATCCCAGCGAGCCCCACGGTGCTGCAGGAGCCAGAGCTATTTATTTCTCATGAAGCTGCATCCTGCTTTTAGACCAGAGCTGTTCCTGGGCTCGCTGCAGCAATGCAGCGCTGACTGCCATCGGAATCGATTCCACATCAACAATTCCTCCTGGGGCTCCCGAGGCTCTCCTGCAGCGGGGACAGGGATGCAGTCGGTGCCTGGGGGCGGATCAGGCAGCTGGCATGGAGCTGCTGGAGCCACGTGCTCCCCTCTGGGGCGATGGGTGACCGTCCCCTGCAGGTGCCACTGTCCCGCAGAGCCCTGCTGAGCACCCCGAGGTGGCACTCGGCAGCCTGAAGCTGGCACTGCTGGGCTCTGCCTAGGGGAGGAAGGGAAACCTCTCCTCTTTCAGGCATACACAGAAGCAGGGACACCCCTGCCTGGCTGTCCATCATTGTTGTCATTGCTGTCCGGCCCCAGCTCTGATGGGCGCCTCCGGCTTTGGCCCCTTCTCTTGTCCCTCCGGACTCTGCTGGACCACGACCCTCCCGGAGCACCTTGCCTTGTGTTTCCACAGCGAGCGTCTCCATACTCAAACCACCTCTTCTCCTGGCACCAGACTGGCCACTGCCCATGCCCAGCTGCAGCAAGAGGCCTGAGAGGCCACGGCCAGGCAGGGGCTCCATGGTGGCACCAGCCGGTGGCAAGGGACGAGGCCACGAGGAGCCAAAGGCATCGTCCTTGATTGGGCAATCCTGACACAAATGGCAAGAGAAAAACAAATAGGGAGGGAAATGAACAAATTATACCGATAATTGGTTTAAAAAATGCATCAAAGAAAAATGATATCCAATAATACTGCTGGTTCCTAATGAATGTGTGTGTAATAAAATCAGGCTGTTTGGGCCGTGGTTAGCCCTGCACTTCACATCCCCAGATTAAAAATGGAACATCTGTGATGATTTAATTTACATGTTAATAACAAACAGGCCTCCAGAAACCAACGAATAAATGCCTTTTATTGCCGGCGTATCTTTTCCACTGCAGCTTGAATGAAAACTCTGGTAATTAATTGTTTTAAGCGATTCTATTAAAAAGTGTCTGGAAGTGCTGTGTGCCGAATGTTTATGTGGGCAGGCAGATGAGGAGAATACAGACGAGGAAGCAGCCTGCTAATTATGTGCCTTTTTAAAATTCACTGCCTTAAAGACATGGGATACTTTTATACATGGAAGTCGACCCAGGCACGTTGGTTTTCCCCCATTATTCCTTTCCAGTTGAAAAGTTTGCAATTTAAAATAAATAGCAAATCCTGATGTTGCTGGTTCCTGCATGAAACAAGGAGGCGGCGAGAGCGCTGGGAGCAGCGGGTCTGGCTGGGGGTGGCCGTGTGCCCCTGCCAGCCTTGCCATGCGGTGACAGGGGACCCGGGGCAGGGGACAGGGCCTGTCCGTGCCCAGCGCAGCTGGAGCTCTGTGAGTGAGTCTGTGGTGGCTGCAGCCTCTCTCTCGAGATGTTTGTTTTGAAAAGGCAACTCCCTCAGATGTTCTGGGGTCGCCAACACAAGGCAGGCACTTCAGCTGTCAAAATGCCGAGGTAACACTGAAACTTCCATTCCTCAAGCCCTGCAAAATTCAGGCGGTGTGCTTGGGTATTCAGCATCAGCGAATCCTCTTCCCTTTGGGCAGCAACATCCAGAATGTGTTTGCAGTGACCACCCCTCTGCATTGGCAAAGCACAAGAGCTCCAGAGGCAGAGAGAGGCTCAGGCTGCTGCAGAGCTGGGCTCATCACAGGAGGGTCCCCACAATGCCAGGTGCCCCTCCAGGGTCTGTAAGGAACAGAAAGTACCTGCTCCAGAGGGAGAGAGAGGTGGCCTCACCTAAGGAACAGCCCCTGCAGAAGTGTGGCAGTGTGTGGTTACTGTAGGGACACTACAGAGTGTGGTTATCACAGGGACCCTACAGAGTGTGGTTATTGCAGGGACACTACAGAGTGTGGTTATTGCAGGGACACTACAGAGCGTGGTTATCACAGGGACACTACAGAGCGTGGTTATTGCAGGGACACCGCAGAGCTGCTCCGAGCACCAGGAGAGGCAGCAGTGCCCAGGGCTGGGGCCCCAGGGATGGCACTGGCACTGCAGGGCTGCCCCTCGCCTCCCTGCTTTGCTGGCCACTCCTCCCCCGGGATGGGATTGCAGCAGAGCTGCTCTCACCGCTCACTTTGCCGCGATGGGCTCCGGATCCGGAACATCTGGGGAAGCATCACAGCCCCGGACAAACCACTCTGCCCTCTGAGTAACCACAGGGTCCCCTCGGCCGCTGCGGTGTGGGGATCACAGCCGGCTCCAGGAGACGGAGGGGCTGCAGGGCTGTCCTCGCACCCTCTCTGAACAGGCGTGAGGGATTGTGCTCATCACCACAGCCATGACGGGGTTGGTGCTGCAGAGTCAGCACCTCCACAGCTCCCGTCCCGCTGCCCACCGCCAACAGCCAGCTGCTCACCAGGCACGGAGGGGCACAGGGGACGAGGTGCCCAGGCCTTGGAGCCTGTGCCAGCCACGGGCAAGGTGAGGCAAAGGCACCACATGTGACGGCAAACCGCGGGCCCACCACCACCACCAGCCATGCCGTGGTGTCGCCAGGACAGACGGACAGGGCTCTGCCACCTCACGGGGGTTATTTATAGCAGGTGTCAGGAGGACAAATCTTCCAAACTAAAAATTACTCCTAAACCACAGCATAAATTTCATCTGACAGCAGGCAGCCAGCACAGCAAATGGGGAGGAAGCGAGGCTGCAGCAGTTCTGTTGGGTTTGCTATTAAAAGACAAGGAAAACAGAAAAAAACACCTATAAGGTGTGAGGCTATCCACAGCTCGGAGTAACCACAGCCACGGTTCTGCTGGGGTGACAGGGAGCTCCCCAGAACCAACAAGAGGCTACAGTGTTCTCATGAGAAGGGAAGACTTTTTTCCCTGCCTCCCTCTCTGCCTTTCATGTCGTGATTGTTCAGAGCCCCGAGCTGCCCCCCTTGGCCAGGGGTGTGTGGCATTCAGCGTGCAGCAAAGAAAAGCCCCCTCTCCCCTTTGTTTTGCACATGAAAAGCTCTTTCCCTCCCTGTCAGCTGAATGCCATGAGAGGGACCTTCAGTGCATGCAGAGCTGGGGCAATGCTGGCCATGGCTGGCTCCCCCCTCCTCCGGCTCCCCGGGCAGGACAGCAGTGAAAATAAACAGGGAGGAAATCGCCATTCCATTGGAAAAGCACCTGGGAGCGTTTAGGAGGCTCCTCTGTGGGATAGAGAAAACCTTTCCTCCTTCCTCCCTCCTCCTTCCCCTTTGGTGCGGGGCTGTTCTCTGCTCAGCTCCACCGAGGCTGAACCCCAGGGGATGAGGCACCTTTCCCGAAAATTTCTTCCCCCTGCCAAAAAGAATGCTGGTGAGGCAGGAAGCAGGAGGAGGAAAGGGAAGCTGTTCCCTGGGGATGGGTACCTGCAGAGGAGGTAGCAGGAGAGAGGTGCCCGCGGGGGACACCGAGAGGAGCCGTGGTGCTGGGGCAGCTCCCGGAGGCGGCTGCTGGCGATGCCTCGGCTGCGGTCCCCCGGGATGGAATCACGGGCTGAAACCACATCCCAGGCGCTTCCCTGCGGCCAGGACTTAGCACCCTGCGGAGGAACTTCCCGGAGGCAGCAGGAAACACCTTGGAGAAGGGAGAGGGAATGCCTGGAATGGGGAGGGATGGTGCGTGCCCAGGGCGGCGGCCGAGCCCTCACACGGGTGCTGGGGATCGGCAGAGCCCGACGGACCCCCCGGTCCCGGAGCTGGAGCAGAGCACCAGTGCCCACCCGCGGCGGCGGCACGCCGGGACCCCTCGGTGCCACGGCCCTGTGCCATTCCCGGGCCACGCGCTCCCCAGGGCCCCTCAGGAGGGCCCCGAGAAGCCAAATTCCCTCCCCGTCGCCCAGCGGGCAGCGGGAGTGGCCTCGTCCCCGCCTTGAACAAAAGGAAAGAGCCACTTGTCAGCTCTTCAGTCAGTCAATATTTCACTGAACTTTGTTTTCCCTATTTAGTACAATTAAAATCCCAAGGAGAAGTCTTGTATAAATCAAAGTTCTTTTAAAGTGTACCACGCAGACACGCGTATCAGAGCCTCTGCACAGCGTGTGCCAGTAAAAAATATGCAACCCCCTTTGGCAACACAAGCAGAAATAAGCAATTTGGGATCTTAAAAGATAAAAGATAATAAAAGTAATTAAGATAATTAACCACCCTGAAGAGAGAAGAATTTACTGCTGTAAATTTTGTACTTAGTTTTAGTTGGCAATATCGCAGCTGCCACTCCACTTAATATACAGCACATCCCAGTGCTGCCTCCACGGCGGCAGGAGGGACCCGGGGCTGCCCTCAGTGGGCACTCACACCGGGTCTGGGGAGGCTGCTCCGAGGTCTGAGCTGCTGGGGCTGCGGGGCACCCCCCCGGACTGGAACACGAGCAGCTCTGGGTGATGGCAGGGCAGCTGAGCACCAGGCATGGGATGGGCTGGGGTGGGGTGGGATGGGATGGGAAGGACAGGGTGGGATGGAGCTTCTCAGCTCTCAGCCAGAGTCTGCTCATTCCTATCTCCTCCTGGGGCGAGTCACTGTTTGCACAGGACCAGGAATAGCCAAGTGCTCTTTCTCTCATCAACCACTTGCCAGGCTCCCAAACCAGCATGTTGTCTCATGCTGGCTGTCATGCTTCAGACAAACCACCTGCGAGCATCCCAAAGGAACCAAAACGCTCCTTGGAATTCTCCATTGCCTCCAAAGCTCGGCTGCTGCTGTGCTTTGGTGAGCACACATCATGCTGCTGGTATTGCCGTGTTGTTTCCCCTTCTCCCCACCCGTCTGTATCCATCTGTTGCGACCCAGCTCCACTAACAAGCTTTCTGGGATAAGGAGCGGTTTTAGCTCCATGTGAAACACCCCTGGCAAAGAGGGAGCACAGCCACAGCTGGGAGTGCCGACCAGCACTGCAAATCCTCCTCTTCCTCCCCTGCCCTTCCCAGCCTGCTGACCAGTGCAGCTCTGCCCTGTGGGATGCTGTCCAGGGCCTGGGGAGTGTCCTGTCCCCACGCAGGGACACCAGGGCCAGTGTCACCTTCGCTCTCTCTGCCCTCTGTCCCTCTGAAAGGCAGTCCTCTCATGACACAACCCTCCACAGCCCCATTCTTCAGGGACAGCAGCCCTTTGCACTGCTCCTGTGCAGGATCAGCCTGTTCTGTGTCCAGTCACCTGCCCCGGAGCAGCCCAGGCTGTTGGGAGGTGCTGCCTCTGTATCTGTGTTTATTCTGCTGCCACGCCCCGAGCCCGGCGTGTGCAGGCTCCGACCCACAGCGCTTTGCACAGCACAAACCCAGCCACGTCCTGGCCTTGCCACGGCATTCCCACCATTCCCTTCCTGATAAAAACCCAGTGGGAGGAGCATCCCGCTGGTGGGGTTGCAGTGTCTCCAGGGTTTGCCATGTAGGGCTGCTTGCTCCCCTTTCCCTCCTCCTGGGTTCTCTCCTTGCTCCCAACCATCCCTCCAGCCCAACCGCTCATCCCCACATATCCATGATATCCACGATCCAGCCCCTTGGCACAGGTGGCTGGGCCAAGCCCGCGGGTCCCTGGTGCTGGTGACAGGATCCTGCCTGCTCCCGGGGCCACCACCCTCGCCGGCATCATTTCTGGAGCTGCCCGGACTTCTCCAGGAGACACTGGGTTAATGTGGCAGAAAACCAAGCCAGGGAGACATCCGGGTNGCTCCGCGGGCACAGCTGTGGCAGAGCCCGGCCGCCCCGGGCCGTTGGGATGCGCCCGCAGCCGCCGCGCTCCAGCGCCGCCGCAGAAACCACATCCCGAAGGCAGCGCCCCGCAGGCAGCGAGCAGCGCGGCCGTGGCTGCTGAGCAGGAAACAAGAGCAGAGAAATCGCCTGGGTGCTACAGGGGGAAGGGTGCAGTTGGAAGCGTTCCCTGGTGACACGAGGGGACTGGCCGTCACTCCTGTTAGGGGGTGACGGGCAGCGGTGTCACCCAGCCTCAGCCCGATGAACCTTCCCGCCACAGATCCAGCCTCTCCCTGCCCCTCCAAAACCAGACAGCTTGTGCAGAGTGACCCCAAAAATCATCGACTGCTCAGCCTTTGCCAAATTATCTGTAACACACCATGTGCCCAGGCAGTGACAGGCTCACAGCCTCTCTGGGGTCCCCTGGTCCCTAGCAGAGCCCCCCAAAGCCTGTGCTTACCCCTCACTGCCCTGAGCTCCACATGGGCTTTCACCTTCTTGGTCTCATCCCTAAGGATATAAGCAAGGGTTTCGCATTCCTCCTCCACTGCCCTTCCATGTTTCTGTTCCAGAGAAGAGATGGAAGCAATCAGAGTGTTTGGGAACCCGTCTGTCCGGGGAGCACAGACATGGAAAGGGGCAGTGGGGACAGGAAGGGAAGACCCAGCGTGGCTTCAGCTCAGTTCTCTAATGAAATGCAGTTTTTGTGACGGGGCTGTCCATGCCTGGCTGGGTCTGGCTCCATGTCTGCTGCAATAACTTTGTAATCTCCTGGCAGATTTCAACCAAATCTGACAGAAGTGTGGGGACAATGACATTCCTCCACGTTCCATCACGAAGGGCTCCTGCATGGGGAAGGCTGCCCTGTCCCTGTGCCTGTCCCTGTCCGGGGCTGGGGCCAGCTCGGCTCACTGTCACTGAGCCAAGGAGGACAGCGCAGGCGAAGGCTCTTCCAAACCACCCTGACCGTGGGAAACCTTTGGCAGATCTCACAAATGTCGGTGAGAGACAAACTCATAAAAAACGGGGCTGCAGGAGGAGCCAGCGTTTACAGACCCAGGGCAGCCACCGAGAGGGAACGGTGAGGGTGCAGACCCACGGGTTCTCCGTCGCCGGGGTATCCCTGCTCCAGCGCCTGTGCTCTCAGGGCTCATCCAGCCCTCCCAGATGCGTTTCATCCCACTTCCCCTTTTCATTTGGCAGAGAGTGAGAATCCTTCAAGTATTCCTGAAAATGCAAATGATCCTGTATTTTGCTAATTGTCTCCTCATCCACCCTGCTCTTGAGAAGCACTGAGTGCCAAGGTCTGTCATCTCTCTGCGAAACACTTCAGTCTGGGCTGGTGGAGGGTGAGTGTCTGTATTGTGCACACAGGCAATCTCTGCAGCTCGGGAGCCTCCTTGTTTCTTTTCGAACACAGCCCTTGAGTATTCCCTTCATCATTTTTCAAATCCTTTTGTAACTGGCTATTGTTCAGCACAAGAAGCTCTTAGGAGCTGAGACTGAGTTTTATTTAATTACTGAAACGCAGAGTGAGCTGTGGCAAGCACTACCCATGCCGGGTCCCTGCCCTCCTGGAACTGCCAGACCCCTCTGCTCGGAGAGGACACCCCTGGGGGCAGGACAGCCCTTTCTCAAGGGACCTCTGGGACCCAGTCTCCTCTTCACAATGTCCTTGCTGTCCTTGGAAATGGGTGGTGTTTACACTCCAGTGAGCCACGCTGCACTTTCACTGCGGTTTGAGTTTTTGCATCACTTGGGTGGTTTTGAAAAAGGATCATAAGAGCTAAAAAGTGGAATCGAGTTATGGGTTCCCGGGTGTTCACTGAGCTCGGGGAGAAGGCCAAAGGAGAGCCCACGGTTCTGGATGGGGAGGCATGAGTGTTTTGGGCTCTGAGGACAGACCAGATTCACTTGCTGGCTGGTCACTGCAATGCTGTGGGGCAGGGACACTGCTCTGGAGCTCAATGCAGCAAGGTGAAGTGAAGCAGCCCCAGAGCAAGCACAGGCTTCCCTCTACCCTGTGCAAATCTTTGTCCAGCAGTTCCAGAATCAGAGCTGCTGGTGGGGAAACCTGGGAGGGAGGAGTTAAGCAAAAAAAAAAAAAAAACCAGCAGAAAAATAAGTGTATTTTATTCCAGAGTGAAAAATGTATTTTGAAATGAAATCCAGAAGTTCTGCCAATGAGCCTTTGTTTGCTCTCGTACAAAAGTCCCCCGGACGGGTTCTGAGGAGAAGGAGGAGGAAGAGGAGAAGGAGGAGGAGGAGGAGGAGAAGGAGGAGAAGGAGGAGGAGGAGAAGGAGGAGTGCAGCACTGCTGAGGCCCTTCTCAGCTGCATTCCAAGGGGCTTTCTGAAAAGAATGAAGTGTTGAGCGTTTGCCAAATAAAGGAGGGGGGCAAAGGTTGCTATTTATCCCAGAAAAGTGGCCAACATTATGTCTATTGATGGGAAGGAACCTGAAGAATTGTGGGAAGGAAGAAAGTTACTTCAGCTGCCAATCAAGGGCCCAAATTTCCATGAGCTGCCAATCATAATTAGAAGGAATGTGGCAGTTCAGGAAGGTCGTGGCAGCAAGGATCTCCCTGAATAAACACCAGGTCCCCATTGAACACCCTCCAAAGGCTTCAGTGATAAAAACACCAACAGCTACACCGACGGCTGTTGTTGTTACTCTCTTCGAGACACTACAATTTTTCTGTGGTGCCAGGGATCATCCCTGGGCCTGAGCAGATTGCTGACACTTGTAGGGGCACAGACCTGCGGTGCAGATGGGCTCCCCAGGCTGCCCCGCTGTGGGGGGGTGTGCAGGGGACAGGCATCCACCCACATTCCTTCTGAGACAGGGCTGGGGCATCGCTCCCTGGCTCTGCCTCCCCTTCCCCAGCGACAGCTCCTCCCAGGAGGATTTTGGGATCCAGGCTATTTGAGGTTTGCTTGGTAACATAACCTTTCTAAGCAACAGCACAGCAAAGGGAGCTCAGCACATCCCGGGCAAGGCAAGGCCAACACCACTCCGAGAAACAGCTCCGCAGAGGGTCCCGGGCAGCTCTGGGGCGGGAGCTGGGCCAGGGCTGTCCTGCTCCTGCAGGTGGGCAGGGCTGGATGGGGCGTGGGTTCCTCGCCCCGGGCTGATGCAGTCCCCAAGGATGAGCCCTGGGGAGAGGAAGGCTTCCCTGTGTGCCGGCAGCTCGCCCACGAGCCAGCCCCACTCCCGCGGCAGTTGGCAATCCCGAGGCACAGGGACTCCCTCTGTGGCAGCTCCGCTCGTGGCATCGGCCGGCAGCGCCCTGGCAGCAGCTCTTCAAAAAGGGGACGTTTCCCAGCTTCCCAGTAATCCGGACTGCGATGGGAGAAGCACCAGAACTAAGCAGCAAAGCTTCCACCCCCAAAAGGTTTCCAAGCAGCCCCCGGGAGCGTAGCACCAGCTGCCGGCGCTGCAGCCACTCAGCCGGACGGCAGCCCTGGGACAGCAGCAGCCCTGGGACAGGGACAGCAGCCCTGGGACAGTGACAGCAGCCCTGGGACAGCAGCCCTCGGACAGCAGCCCCGGGACAGGGA
>VZRJ01011850.1:202418-295006 GCA_013397565.1 Ptilonorhynchus violaceus
GACAGCAGCCCTGGGACAGCAGCCCTGGGACAGCAGCAGCCCTGGGACAGTGACAGCAGCCCTGGGACAGCAGCCCTGGGACAGCAGCCGGCCCAGGCACACGGCTCAGCAGAGCTCCCAACCACAGCCTGCTCCGGGGAAAATCGTTTCTGGGCAGGGAACCAGCAAAGGGCCCCCGGGGCAGGAATGGGCTGTGGGGGAGGCACAGCCAGGACCCCCTGCCAGGAGTAATTCCAGCCTCACCAGGCAAATTCTCTTACACATTCAGGCTGTTTTCAGTAACAACCACACAGCCCTTGCCTCCAGGATGCTGCTCAGCACCCAGGGACAGCAAAGGAAATCTCTCCTGCATCCAGGCAAGATGTTCTGTTCTCCTGGGCTAGTGGAAGGTGTCCCTGCCCATGGCAGGGGGCTGGAACTAGATGGCCTTTAAGGTCCCTTCCAACCCAAACCAGACTATGATTCCAGGATTCTGTGCTCGGCCCTAACACACTCTGCAGTAAAGCCATGCACTGGGAGCTGCTGATGTTTAAATATCGTTTCAGTTTGCAGGCAGCCACCCACCTGTGTGCACACACCTGAACGGCCCCAGAGAGCACTGGGCTGAACAAGAGGGCGGGGTGGGAGCCCGCTGTGAGCTGGGCACCGTGCAGGCACACCAGCCCTTGTCTGACACAGCTGGCAGTGATCCCCAGAGCCTGCAGACACAACAGACAGGCAGCTCCTATATAGGGAGTGACATTCCCAGCAGAGAGGAGAGCTCTGGTCTGTGTTTCCCCCGTGGGCTCTTCCAGGCTCCACATGCCCTGAGGTGAAGTTTGGCGCTGGACACGAGTTCTGCTGTGTGCTGGAGTGGCTGCAGTGGGCAGGGCTGCTCCAGGAGCAGGCACTGGGGGTGTGCACGGCGTCCTCGGGTGTTCCCGGGGCTGCTGGAAGCCCTTGGCACGTGGTGCTGATGCGCTGTGACTCCCGCCCCGCGCCGCCTACTGCCTCATGCTCCCCTTCAGACCCACGCAGACGCACGGTATTTCACTCCATGGCTTCTGAGCCTCTTTGTTCTACATGTATTTAAAAATTAGATGTTTAACTGCCTCTGTGGAGATGGGGCTTTTGAGGCAAAAATGAAATCTCTCACATGTCTTTAACAGAACCAGTGATAAAATGCAACTGTGAGCTTGACTGAAAAAATATCCTGCACAGTCATTTCCTCTGCAGCCGTGATCATTCAAACAGCCAGGCACTGGTCTGACAGTATTTAAAATAAATTGAAGCAAACAAAATGCATGTTATGCCCACTCCTACCTTCAGCTGTGCAGTTCATGTGCGGAGGCACCCGGCAGAAATCTTACTGCAGAAAAGGATTTCAGGACCATGTATTGTACTGCAAAATGTCGAGCAAAACCCTGGCATTTGACTTAGTGGCCCCTGGTGACTTGTCAGCATGGGAAGAGGCTCCAGCTGCCACAGCCAGAGCAGGGTGGGAGCTCTGGTGCTGTGAGGGGCTCTGCCCTGGCATGAGGCTGGGTCAGACCCCCCCTGCCTGCCCCCGGTGGGGTTCAGACCACGGAAGCTTTCCCGGGACGTTTGCAGATGAAAGGGGCGGATGGGCATCCTCCCAGGACAATGCTAGTGTCACCCCTCAGTGTCCAGGCTCTCACCTTGCTCCATGGGGACCACAGGGAGATGGTCTGGCAGGACCCTGCCCACTGCCATCCCTGGGCCAGGGATGCCCCTCACAGCAGCTCTGGGGGCTCATCTCATCCCCTGGGGCTGGCGGCACTGCCGGCACTTCTCTGTGGGTACTTCTCTGTGGGCACTTCTCTGTGGGCACTTCTCTGTGCCCAACCAATGCTCCATGCAGGGCATGTCATGCCCTGGATGTTTAATTAGGAGGGGAGTCGGCTCCGTGCTCGGCGCTCACCTCAGCAGGGCCGGGAGAGCAGCTCCATGTCATGCCCATGATGGAGCACAGCCCATGATGGAGCACAGCCCATGATGGAGCACAGCCCATGGCATGCCCCTGATGGAGCACAGCCCATGGCATGCCCGTGATGGAGCACAGCCAGTGTCTGTCGCGTGAGACACGGAGCCATCTGCGCTGCGCTCCTCCCGCCCCTGCTGCCCTTTCTCCTTCCCTTTCACACTCATTTCCTCCACGGTCAGGAGCCCACTGTGCCTGTGGGTGTCTCGTTTGTCCAGGGGTCACTGTCATTTCATGTGTGTGGGAACACTGGGGTGCTGGAGCTGTGCACCCTTGGCCATCCTGCTTCCCATTTCCCCACCGACGCTGGAGTGGCTCCGTGGGGCAGGGAGCCATGGGGCTCAGCTCCAGGGATCGATGCCCAGTGAGGGCATCTGAGCAAGGCAAGCCCCAGCGCAGGAGCTGTTTCCCATGAGAGGCTAGGGGTGTCCCTTGTGTCACGGCCCTGGGGCTCACCCAGGGACTGTCCCCTGGCTGCAGGTGCCCTGGCAAGGGGCATGAGGTGTGCCCAACGTGCCCAGGTCCTTGGCAGTGCTCCCAGCCCAGTCCATCGTCAGGGCTTTTTAGGCATCCTGTCCCAATGGACAGTCTCAGCAGCCCCGGCCGGCCTGAGCGAGTCGACGCGGGACCACGGCTGTAGAAGAGTGACACAAATTCAAGGAGCCCACCTCCCTGTGCGCTGGTCTGAGCGGTGCCCCGGTGCCAGCCTGGCCCCCGGGAACAGGGACGGCACTGGGGGCTCCAGCTCTGCACCCGCAGCCGCTGCGCCGCTCCCTGGTGTGGGGGAACCCCCTGGAGCCAGCGCGTTTTTGGGGGATGCTGTAATGGAGCGGGAGCCCTCCCTGCTCCCTGGAGGGTTTTGCTTTGGTCCTCCCACAGCCGGTCTGTAACAATCCTCCCCATCCTCCCCTTCCTCAAATGGGAGCGTGTAGGGAACGCTGGGTGTGGTGCAGGATGCCGGCGCCGCCAGCCTCGCCGGGGGCGTGGGTTGGGGTTGGAGCAGCCCCGCACCCCGCTGTCCCCGCTCAGCCGGGTGTCCCCTCCGCACGCCCCCAGGCCAGGACACCGCGTGCCCACACCACGGGGGCGGCGGATCCGCGCGGCTCCGCGCAGCCCCGGGGCCGCGCTCCTCCGAGGGCTGGAACGGTGCTCGGATAATCGATACCAGCAGCGTCAGGGTTTACAAATCTTGTATCATTCATGCAAATAGGAAATGATGAAAAATAACCCTTCCCTGCCCTTCGTGCAGGCAGCTGGAGGAGCTTGCCCTTTCCTTAGTGTTAGTTAAGGCTAACATTAAAATACTCTCTACATTCTTGGTGCCTGTTCAATATATTTTATATAAGTTTAATAAAAAAAATTGCTAAGATCATTGGAAGGGTAAATAACTGCCATGCTGACATTGCTTCTATTTAAATCAGCTACACACTGCGTGCGTACATCGTTTGCATAAAACAATATTCAAGTAGGGTGATTTTAATGTTCTGTGCTATTTCTGACTCTCTCTGGATTGCTGTTTGCATATATTTGCATACCCTAGGAGAATTAAACTAGGAGTATGTAAATGAGCTTGCAGGCTCTGTGGTGGAGGAGTTTCTTCAGTTCTACAAAGCAGCTCCCCCAGCCTCCCCTGCCGCTGTGGTGGGGCCGGGGCCGGGGCCAGCCTGGCTGAGGGGCACAGGGCAGTGACCACCCCGGGTTCCTCCTGCTCCGTCCACTCGCGCCCCCACAGTGCTCCGAGGTCTCCCCACAAGCCCACAGCTCTGCTCCTCGTTTTCCCCCTGGGATCCGGCTCCCCTTTCCAGGAGAGCTCTGGACAAATGGGCAGGCACCCCTGGAGAGCTCGGAGCGCTCCTCGGCGTTATCCCAAGGCGGGGAGCAGGCAAAGGAGCAGGGATGGGTGTTTCTGCAGGGGCTGAGCGAACTGCTCCCGTCAGGATAAATCCACATCCTTTCTGCTGGGCTGGGCTTCTCCGCAGCCCGGCACGGCACAGCGCCGCAAACCGAGGGGCATCCCTGCACTGAAACAAGGTCCAAAACCCCAAACAAAGGCTCTCCCAGTGCTCCCTGCCCTTCCAGGGGGAGTGAGGATGGTGGGAACAATTTCCAGTGCCGTGTGATGAATCTCCAAGAGGCCACATGGGGGCTTAATTAAGCAGCCTGGTGAAGTCTCAGATTTTCCTGCTGATAATTGCTGCGCAGCCTTTGCACCGCCTGCCTCTCCCCAGCGGCATGCCTGGGAGCACAGAGCCGGGCTCGGCCACAGCAGGGCCCCTCGGCAGCTGGGTGCCCGGCTCCTCCGGGGCACTTGGAGAGCAGCGTGGCGTGAGGCACCGCTGTGGCAGCGAAGGGTGGCCGTGCCCTGGTGGCAGCCCCGCGTGGGCAGAGATGCCTCCCCCCTCATTGTGAGGGACCCGGCGAGGGCAGCTCTGTGCACCCCCTGTCCAGCCTCTGCCCCCTGGGCGCTCCGGGATCCCTCCTGAAGGATTGCACCGCCTGAGCCCAGTGTTAATGTAAAGGACATTCAGTTATTTGCAGCAGTGTGCTGCCATCACAGAGCGCTGTGCCCGGTGCAGCTGCCCGGGCGCTCCCCCGAAACCACCCGGCTTTGGGGCAAACCCACAGATTCACCAGTACCTGAAACGCCGAGCTGCTGATCCCTGCACAGAGAAGAGGCTCAGCACCCCAGGGACCAGCCGGGCACTGCACAGGACTGCTCCACACTCCCCGTCGAGCTGTGGGAAGGACAGGCAGCAGGACGGGAAAGGCTCACGGGATTCCCAAGATTACCCGGGAACACCCTGGGGACAAGGCACGTTTTGGGCAAAGCATGGGTGTGCACAGGCACCCTGGGTCCAGGGCACCTACAGCTGTGTGCAGGACCGGACACGGACAGACCTGTGCAGTGCAGAACACGGACAGACTTGTGCAGGACAGAACAGGGACAGACGTGTGCAGGACAGGGCATGGACAGACCTGTGCAGGACAGAACACGGACAGATGTGTGCAGGACAAAACATGGACAGACGTGTGCAGGACAGGACACGGACAGACATGTGCAGGACAGGATGAGGTGCCCAGGAGCAGATCCCCGAGCTCTGCCCGGCTTAAGGGCTGAGTCTGCCCCTCCTGTAGCCCAGTGAGACTGATGGAAATCCTGGGATTTGCAGATGGATCCTGATCTGTTCCTGCGCATGCACACAGGTGAGCAGCGGTGGGATGCCTTGCGTTATGCACCATGTATCATCCTTCCATCTCTCTTAGGGGCCAAATCCACAGCAGCAGCTGCTGACCAGGATGTGCAGGGGAACTGGAATGGCCCCTCCATAAAAGAGAGGCTCCTCCAGAACCTGAGCACAGCTCAGGTGACCACAGGCCGCTCTGCTCACCCCCCCACACCAGGGTGTCACAGAAGTTCTGTGGTGCCTGTTCCCAGAGCCTGGTGGCTCCACATCCTCTTGTTGGAGGCATCTTTTCAATAATTAAAGAGGTATTGGCTTGTTGTGCTGGAGAGATCATCACAGTGGAGAGACTGGTAATAACTTCCCAACACAAAAGGACTTTTTCATTCTCCTGCTGATCATGACTTGGCTTTACTGTAAATTAAACACATCCTCACCAATACCTGAAGGTTAAGGGGGATTTTCCTGCACTAAATCAAAGCAGACACTGGTTTCTTCTGCAGGAAGAATCTGAACTGGCTTAAAAGGTCAAACAGTTCGGCACAGGATTTGGGTGGTTGTTTAAGGTCATCAGGCAGCCTGCTCGTGTCAATACATCAATTATTAACAAGTCATTGGAGTTAAAGTGAATTAGTCTTTTCTCTTCCCATCCTGTTAACAGGATTAGCAAAGAGTAAATAAAAATAGCTGTGGAGGTGAGCAGAGCAGGGGCTCAGAGGCACTGGTGCAGCTCAAAGGCAGCCCCACGTTCCCCCTGGCAGGACCCCAGTGCTGCGTGTCCGTCCAGGCTGGCTCCGATGGGGCTCCAGAGCCTCTCCTTGCCTGCTCACACCTCGGCAGGGTCACAGGGCCCAGGCTGGTCACCAGCAGGGGAATTCTTGTGGAATACTCACCAGCCTTTGCAGGCAGGACGGCCTCAAGCCCCGGTCCCTCGGCAGGGAGGGGTGCTCATGGCAGGGCCGGGTGTCCCGCAGAGCCCCAGCCAGCCCTGACGCCTGCAGAGTCCGGAGGCACTCGGAACACCGCAGGATCGACCCTCTGCTCCCAGCTGGCACCTCAGCCCAGACGAGTCCCAGTACACCCTGTCCTCCCAGCGGCTGGGGCGAGCACAGCCCCGAGAAGGCTGGGGCAGGACCGGGGCGGTGGATGACTGCACCCGTTCCCATGGGAGCCGGGATTCATCCAAGTTTGGGGGCTCAGGCCCGGTGAGCCAGCACACGGTAATTAAAATGACAACAAGAGTGAGGCTGTGAGGGACTGATACTGTGAGAGGGACTGCTCACAGTCAGTGAAACAAGAACGTGCATTTTCCCCTCTGTGCCCCATTGCTGCAGCACCACAGGCCTTGCACTGGAACTTCCTCTGGGGATGGAGGGTCTGGCAGAGATTAGCAGAATCCGTTCCCGGTGAGCGGCAGGAATCAGAAGAACCGGCGCTGGGGGAAGCTCAGCCGGCTCCAACACCAGCACAGGGTTTGGATCTTTGTGCTGGGATTCTCTTTTATGGTGGGTGGAAAATCATTTACCATATTTACATTTTTTCATGACATTTTTAATTTTTCATATCCAACTTGGACCAAAATTTTGAAACCAAGGAAGACTGCCAAAGATTTTACCTCTTCCTTTCTGCTCAGTAGCAAAACAGGAGGGCAAGGGACTGAAGCCAAAGGGAAAAGAAAAAGAGGAAAAAAGAAGAATTATTCTTTTACAGAATTTGTGACATGCTTAAAAGGAAAAAAAAAACCTACAGGGAAACTTTTTAATGTTTTAACAGTCTTTTTATCACATCAAAATTTTAAGATATATTTTTGTCTTGCATTAGTTTTAATAAACGTGTCTTAGCGGTTCCTTTTATCGCTGTTCCTGGACTAATTAAATGTACACATACATTTTTAAATGTTCACTTTGCTTCAGCACTCACTGGTTCAGTTTTATTTAAGAGCTTATTTAACACCTTGCACAAAGCCCTTTGAAATTCCTTCCAGGAAATGTCACACCTTGCAGAGGGAACGCAGCCCTTGGAGAACACAGGCCCGCGTTTGTGCTAATGGGTGAGTGCCTGAGCACGCGGAGCAGGGGCTGGAGGGGCCGAGGGTCCCCGTCTCTCCCCGTCCCAGTCCTCAGGCGCAGGTAGGGGGCTGATCACTGCCCCCCCACATCTGCCAAGCACTGCCGGTGCGCGAGCCAGGACAGGGGCTGCAGGTTGTGCCAGACCAGGTGAGAGTCCTCCCGAGGGGCAGGGCCAGCAGGTGCAGGTGGTGTTGGACCAGGAGAGGACCCTTCGGCCCCAGGACCTCGGGATGGTGGGAGCCCGGTCAGCCTGGCGCCCTGGGAACACGGCAGCAGAAGCATCCATCCCCCTGCAGCACTGCCTCAGCCTGAGGGACCAGCATGGGCCAGGCAGGCGCATTAAAGCAGCAGAGTTAAACACGAGGTCCCCTCTGTGGCTTTGCGAAAATTCGAGCATCTCCCACCCCCAGCAGCCCGTGGAACGCGCCAGCCTGCGCCTGCTCCCCTGCTCTCCTGCAGCAGGTGCCAAGTCCCCGCTTGTCCATGGCCCAAAACCACCCTCTCCTCCGGAAATCTTCCCTCTCCCCCAAATCCATGGTGTTATTTGTTTAAAATAAGACACTGGCACTTGTCAGGAGACTTTTTGCAGTGTATTGTTTTAAAGAAGACATTCAATTACCTCGGCTGAAATGCTTCACTGTGCTCTGATGATCTACTAAGGGAAAAATAACTAATATGTAGCATGTTGTGTCATAGACAATTATAGAGAACATCGCTTTTAAGGAAACAAGACTTGTGCCCAATTGTGCGAGATTTATTAAGTTTGCTGTTTTACAGCAACACGCCAAACTCAGGGAGGGGAACACATTTGCATCTCCTCCCCAAACCCCTTGCTGCAGGAGGAGAGGACTGATTTTCCTTCCCTCATTAAAAGATGAGGAGCTGGTGAGGCTGCGAAGGACTGAGATAAACATCTCAACAGACACACGATTATTTCCTCCTTTAGTTTTACACAGCGTGAGATTCTTATGTGGAAACAAAGTGATTTGGCTATAGATTTATGGAGGGAGCAAATGATTTGGTCCTACATGATGGAGCGTATCATGCATATTCCGTGCCTTCGCTCGTGGGCATTCTCAGCTCGGCGCAGCAGACTGATGGCGGGAGGCAGGAGGGAGAGGAGCTGGGAATGTGACATTATGCACAAGAGGGAACGCTGCGAGGATTTCACATCTCCTCTGGTGAACAATGTGACTGAGAAATGCACTTACCGGAAAGGATAACTTAATTCATCCACCACGCAGCGAGCATCCAGGAACCCGCCCAGCAGAGAGGGGCCTGGAGAGCCGCCGGGACGGGGATAACTGGGACAGGGGCGCGGAGGAGCCCTGGAGATGTGGATTCTCCTCCTCTGCCACCTTCGCTCTGACACCGGGGACTGTGCTCCCTCACAGAGCAAGGGCTTGTGGTGGCGGTTAGGGCAGTTCTTAGTAATGTTTCTTATTTGAGTGCTGATCTGTCCGCACACAAAGAAAGACCCTGCTCCAAGGATCTTGCAGTTTAAGACCCTGATCCTGCAGACTTACCAAAGTGCCTCGTTTTAAGCCTGTGATTAATGCTGTTGACTTTGGTGCTTAAAATTCAGCATCATAGAAGTGTTTGGGGCTGGAGCTGACAGCCAGAGTCCTCCGGAGATGTTAATGTGCCTTAGCAGAAAACATAACAGTGCATCCATGGGAGGCGCCTGCAGAGTCACCCAGAAATAGCACAAGGAACAGCTATTTTTTCCCAGGAAGAGGAGCCTGGGAGCAGGGATCCGTGCTCTCAGTTGGCAGGAGCTGACTTTGATAGGCTTTGGGGTGGTGGGCATTTCTGCAAGCACTTGGATGCGATTCATGAAGAAGCTTATGGGGTGTGATTGATGGGTTTGCAGTCTTCACTGAGAAAGCAAGAGAGGGCTAAAAACAATGAATAAGTCTTTATGGAATTCAAAATTCCCACCCAACGCATTTATCTTTTCCGTTGGCTATAAATGGGCCGGGAGTGGGACAGCATCATTCCTGCGTTGCTGGAAAGTGCAGGGCAGCCTTCACACCACCCACCGCAGCGATAAACAATGTTCTCATGAGCCCGCTGCTATTTATAGCAGCGATCCTATTTCACACATATTTGCCTCAGTTACTGAGCAAGGGCACTTTCCTGGCCCTGATGGATCTGAGCACATCCAGCTGCTGATCCCAGGGGAGGGCTGCCATTCCGGGGACGCGGCACTCTGCCCCTGCACAGACCATCACCTGGGATGAGCACGCAGGGTGCCATTAATGGCACGGGTACAACACACACGCGCCTGAGCTTCCCACCTGGGCGGGAGAAGGAGGAGAGGAGAAGGCAGGGGGATGGATTTTAAAGGATGAATGATCTGTTTCCTGCTCAGAACTCAGGCACATCCAATAACCTCGAGCAAAGCAAATCTCAGCCTGAATTAAAGGCTCTACTGTGCTGGATTCTCCTAAAGATTCAGCACCGGTTGCAAACCCTCCTGTTTCAGGCTCATCTGCTATTGCTGTGCCATCGCATGAGCTGGTGTCCTCACTTGCTCTGAAGTGCTGTAGGCAGGAACCAGCTCGTGTTTGGGGGAAGAAGTGCCGACAGAGGAGAGCAGACAGCGATCCAGCACTGGCGAAGGGAGCCAGGGGCTCAGAGCGGTGGCGGAGCTCTGCCTCTCCCTGGGGCAGCGCAGCTCCTGCAGCCAGCTCTGACACCTGCCCAGGTGTGAGGTGCCTGGGGGGAGTGTGCCAGCCCCTCGCCCCAGCTCCCGGCTGCCTCCTGAGCCTCCGCCACCTCCACGCCGCAGACGGGGAAAAAGGAGCCCAAAGCCAGCCCCAAGAAGGGGGCTGAGCCGCTCACCATCACCACCACGCCACGGCAGGGTGACACCAGCAAGCACACACAGGGCTTTGTGGAGCTCTGGGCTTTTCCTCTGTCTTCACTTAAAAGATCCTCCTGCCTGGGATAGGAACACAAGGCACCTTCTGGCCTGGTGATTTATAGCTGTGCTTTGCTTGTCTTGTTTTCCTCGGTGTGATATGCAAATCCCAGCAGCAGGGAATGCAGTGAGCTCTTCCTGCTGTAAATCCACCCTGCCCAGACCCAGAGCACCCTCGCAGAGACAGCCCACGGGAGCCCTTTAATTACCACTGCCAGACAAGGGACAGCCCCTCGGCAGCTCCTGGGGACCTGGCAGCTCAGTGGTGGCATCGCCTCCTGTTTCCCAGGGTGGGTTGTGTCACACAAGCTGTTTGAGCATTCCCTGGTTAATGTGACTTTGAGCTCCTCCTCCCGGCCCCAAGAGATGCTCAGCCCCAGAGAAGCTCAGCCCTGAGTCCGACTGAGAGGACACAAAAGCCTCACGGCCATGTCGGGGGTAGGGGTGGAGCCAGAGGCTTAACATTCCTGCTGTCTTCCTGCATGGGAATGGCAAAGGGGACTCCAGAAGTGTCAGATCCATCTGACACTAGGAAAATTCTTATAAATAAAATAGTTCCCATAAAATCTGTATGAGATCTCCACAGTCCATCTTGTACAGACAGTAATAGAGGGAAGGCACAGTAACAGCAGCCAGAGCCACCATCTTGCAGCCAGCAATCTGATTTTAAGAAGTATAAAAAGAAAAGCAATTTACTCACTATTAACATTTAAAGTGTGTGTTAGCAATGAGGGTCAGCACCTCATTGACACTTTGGGTGATCCAGAGAGGTCCAAGCAGCTGAGCAGGTGCAGGAGCATTTCCACAGTGCCAGTGGGGCTGACCCAGCACAGGGACTCCTGGGGCATGGAGATGGCAAACTGCACTGGGCACACCAGTGCCACCACCCGGGTCACAGCCCTTCCCCCAGCAAAGCCTGAGGCTCCTTGGTTAAACCAACCCTCCCAATCAACCCAAGAACTACCTGATGGTGCTGTGGGTGAAAGGCAAATCCAGCTGTGCTCCTTGTGTTCTGTTACCTTTTGCAAACCAGAGGCCCCAACACAAGCTGCGCCTCCAGTTCTGTTCTCTCTCCTCACGTCTGGAAGGGACAGTGGGTAGGGATTCCCAGTGCTCACAGATCCTCATCCAGCTCCTGTGAGTCATGCCTCACCTGTTCAAACCTTTGTCATCGGAGCATTTAGAGCATGAAACCCAATTAAAGATCAACCTCTAGCTGTTACAGTGGACGAGCTACAAGAATTAGCACTTAAGCTGCATTAGCAGGAGGCATTTCTAATGACACTGCACCCACATTTATCTTTGGTGATTACTCAGGGCACACCAAGGGGAGCTCTCGTTTCTGGGCACGTCATCTACCCGGCAGCAAGGTTTTCCTGCTTCCTGTGCTGCACAAAGCACTGTGCTGGCTGCTCACCCCAATGCAGGATCAGGTGTTCAGTCATCCTGCAGGAGACACAGCAGGTGGGGTACCTACAAGAGATCTGCTGAGGGACCTCTCCAGGGAATCAGCAACTGAGAGGACACAGAAAGCTGTGCCCAAGCAGGTCTGGACAAGGCTGGGGTGATGGATGCACCAGAAAATGTTGGTGAGAATAAAGTCTGGCTGGGAGCCCTTGCCCAGGCATGGCTGGGGCACTGCTGGTGCTCCCAAGGTGCCCCATGCAGGGAGAGGGGAGCAGGCACTGGGCAGCAGAGCTCACAGAGACGGGAGCTGCAGGTGTCAGCTGAGTCTGTGTCCTTATAATAAAAATAATTCTCAGCACCACTGGTTCATGTTGGAGCAGTCTGTGAGCAGTCTGTAAGCTGCTCTGCCCTCCAGCATGGGAGGTTAATGTTATTCACTCCAGTCTGCAGAGAAGGATGCAAAACCATGGAGAGGTTATGGGCCAGATAACCAAAAATGGCTTTTAGTTCTGGGCACTTTCATTTTACACTGTCTGACCTCTGAAGTACTATCAGTCTGATTTTCAAAGGCATTGAGCAGATCCTGCTTTCGCTGACCTTAAACACAGAGACACACAAAATTAAAGGGAACTCCGCAGACTGTTGGCCAGAGCAAGCCCACGAGCCCCCGGTTGGGGAGAGGAGGAGGGAGCCGGAGGTCACCGGAGCTGAGTCATGCATACATCTCTGGCCTTTTTGAGTTTCTTTTACCAAATCAAAGGCCAGCACGGTGTGGGAACAGACAGGTATGAGCTGCCTGTTAACTGATTTGAACTGAAAATGGCAGGAAGTTTTCTAGTGCCAGAGTTCAGGGGTGCAGAGCAGCACCCACCCCCCCACTCCCACCCACCTCCTGGGGGTCTTTCAGCCTATGCCAGCCAATGGCTGATAACAGCCCGACTGTGTGCAGTGGGATGACAAAGGCCTTTTCCTCCCACTGCCTATCCCCAAAAGATGCCCCCTCCTGCTCCCTGCTGCCCGTGGTGCCCAGCCTGTGTCCTGCCCACCGAGCAGCCCCCGAGCAGCACAGCCACCCTCCGAGGGGCCCAGCAGAGCATTTGTACTCAAGAGTCAAATAATATTCCATGTATATTCCAAAAGTTAGGTAAACTCTTTATCTCAACCTTCATTACCTAAAAAGCTTCGCAACCCCGAGATTGTAATTATGTATGTGAATAATGAGATTAGCATATCCATCAATTAGCTGCCGCTCCATCCCTGTGGATACAGGAGGCCGTTGCGGGAAGCCCTCTGCGCTCGGATTCCGCAGCAGCAGCAGCCTCCAAGGCTGCCGTGGGAACCACCGTGGTCAACTCCAGCTCCTGCTCCTCACAGAAACCCGGAGTTTCACTGGGATCTGATGAGAAGTGGTGCAGCTGGGGGCACCTCACAGCATCCACACAGCATCCTGCCACCCTGAGCACCCCCGGGAGGCTGCGGGAGGCCCGGGGCCAGGGAGGGATGGCGAGAGGGGACGCTCGGGGAGCCCCGGGGTGCTAGGGTGTGTCTCAATGCCTCCCTGTGGCTGGTGCGGCGTCGCGGTTCGGCGACACGGGCTCGGGTGGACGGGCACCGAAGGAATGGATTGGGAATGTGGCAGCGGCTCCATCGGCACCAGGCGCTGGCTGGGAAGGGCTGAGCAGCTGCTGAGTGAGGCACCCGCACTGGTACCCGCACTGGTACCCACACTGGTACCCACACCCTCACCCACACCCTCGCCCACAGCCACAGCCACGGGAACCGGTGCTGCCTCCTTGAAGGACCTGCCTGCATTCCAGGAATGTGTTCAGGGAAACGTGCATGGAGAAATGTCTCACAACGGGAACAGCTTTCCCTGCGCCCGGCTGTGGAGCTGCTCCTTGACTGTAATTGGGGACCTGGTAATTAGATGATGGCAAAATGTACCAGCAGCTCAGTTTTCATTCTGTGGTCCAAATTACAAACCATCATATTTTGAAAGTGATGCTGACATTCCTCAGCCAGGAGCCTTTGCCAAAAACAACTTGAGCAAGGCTTGTCTTGGCACCGAATCAAACTCGGGGCCCCAGCAGCGAAACTGAAAACATTTACACAGCTGGACCCAAATCACCCGATTTTCTAAAGAGTTTGTCAGAGCCTGAAGCTCTCGGTATATTTCTGCCTGTTTTAAAGGGGCCTGTGTTCTCACAATCCCCCAGCTCTCCACACAGAGAAAATAAAATACTTGAGGAAAAGTGGGTGGTCTTTCCATTGCAGTCCGAGAAAATAATCCAGAAAAGTCTCATGAGGGAAACGCGAACGAGCCCGGTGTTCACCCGGCCCATCCACAGATGTGCCAGACATATTTCATTTGCATATATAGATATGGAAACCTCATCATTTTGCTGTACGTATGTAATGGCTAATAAATGCATTAGCAAACCACTAATGAAAACAAATTGGAGCCAGTGTCAGGAATTACGCCAGCGTGAGGAATTACCTTGCTGCATTTTTTCCTATCTAAATGTCCTGACGATATTATTTTATTACATCAGTCATACCCGCTGCATATGCATTATCCATCCCTCGCTCCAGCCGGGGCCAGCGCCTCCGGGGCTCTTTGGCATCGTCTGCGCCGGCAGCGCGGGCACGGGCAGGGGCAGGGGCAGGTACAGGTGGGCAGAGGAGGGCAGGCACAGGCAGGGGAGGGGAGGGCAGGGACAGGCAGGGGAGGGGAGGGCAGTCTGCGTGGCCACCATGTATGGAGCACCCCAGCACTCGGACCTTCCCTGAATGCCACCGAGCCCGCCAACGGCCACCACACCACCGGTGACACCGTTCCTGCTGCAGGGAGCAGGGACCATACAGGAAGTTTCCATTTTGTGCCTCTTTCTGTGTTTTTTCTGTGGAAAACAGGTTCAGTTTTTCCGGATACAGGGCAAAGAACCTGAAGAACTGGGAGAAATGGTTCCAGCCCTCGGGAAGGCTGTGGGTACCTGCCTGGGTGGGTGATTCGGGCTCCCCCTTCCCACCTCAGGAACAAGTCTGGCACTGGGTGTTTGCCCCTTTTCCTTTCCCTCCCTGCATGCTGCCTGATTATTGTTTTTTTCCTACTCATAAAGGCAACACGAGCAAATCCTCTGATGCACCAGAGGTGGCACAGAGCTGGCTTGGGCTGGCTGGGGATCTGTCCCACACCACAGAGTGAGCCTTGACTACACACTGCCCTCACAACAGAGAGTGGGACACCACAATTAGTGAACTTACCTCGTTTGCTTACTCTGAAGGCATCCCATTGATTACTTAGAGCCCTGCAGCAGCCAGCAGTGGCCTCGGTCACCACTGTACAAACACAGCACACAAACCCTGCTCCCTGCCCCGAGAAATTCAGTTCCTTCTTCCACCAAGATAATTAACAGGCTGTTTGACAGGAATCCCTCTTCAAAGCCCCTCTTTGCTCAGCTGTGATCGCTACCAGAAGACATGGAGGAGCCATTTTTAGAGCTCAACTTAAATTTTTGTGGCTACGTGGGGACCTCAAAATCTTGCAAAATTAATTTTTTTTAATGCAAAAGCTTTTAAGTAAAAATACTTGTAATTGCAACCTAAAGCGATGTGGGATCTGTGAATGGCTCTCTGATTAATTCTTCTGCGAGGCGAGTCTCCTCTCTCTGTTCTACTGAACAAGCGTACACATATTATTGGGATTAATGCTGCATAATACATAATTAATGAAACCGCATAAATATGCAGATTTGGAATTGCAGATTGACTGCCACGGCTCTGTCCCCGAGCGCTGGGGTAACGGATTGGATGTTCATTATTACCATATTTAAAACTGTTTCCCTGTGAACATGTGCAAACCAATAACTCAGGAGGGCACACGGCATCGGTGACTGCAATCCAAGGGAAGGGCTGCGTACCTGGCGGGTACAGCCCACGCCCCTCCCGCAATGGGGAGCAGGTAGCTCCAGAGAAATGGTTTAAAAACCCATAAACCAGGTGTATCTGGTGCTGGGAAGCTGGGATGTGGCACCAGCGTCACACAACAGGCAGGAAAGGCTGGTGAGGAAGGAGGGGGCAAAGCTCTTGGGAGATCTGAGTCCAACAGCAGGTGCAGGCACTGGAGGTAAGAAAGGCTTTGGAAATCAAGAGGTTTCTGGGCATTTCCCCAGATCTTTGGGATGGGGCATCAGCAGGAGCTGGTCAACAAACAGTTCCCAGCCAGTTCCCAAATGTTCTTTGTAGCACACCGACAGCCTCACCATCAATGTCTCACCAAAAGATACTGCGTGGAGCACGGGAAAATGCCATCCGGGTCTTTTGGCTGGCATGACAAAGGCTGTGCCCCACAGTCGGGGTTCTGTCCCTGCCCTTTGCTAAGGTACATACAGGGGTTTCCTTGGATGGCTCCCGGGTCATGGAGCCACCAGCTGCTGGGCTTTGGTGTGTGCTGGGGGTGGGAGAGGCAGAGCAGAAGGGCGGTGTTGGGGAGGGTTATCCCCTGACAGCAACAGGGAGCAGGAGCTTGGGATTTGCTGGTGGATGGAGCTGACCTCGAGCTCTCAGGGGTACGTTCCAGGTGTCCCTGGAGCAGCAGCAGATCGCTTGTTCTGCTTCATGCTGCCTGTTTGCTCTGTTGAGGATGCCAGGATTTATCGCACGCTGCTGTTGAGAGGATTCAGATCTCACCGGGGGAGTTTGATCTGCAGATCTCCAAGCCCTGCCCGGGGAGGACTGAGAGCATTGTTCCCATTCCTCACATTTACAGGCTCAAATTCTTACTTGTAGAAAAGGAAAAGCTTCCCCAAGAGGTGTTTGGGAAATGTTTTTGCTTTAAAGTACAAGTTTCCTACGGATGTCTTCAGATGTTTATTGAAGTGGAATAAATGAAAGTGTGAGTATGCGCTGTCCTAGGAGGGATGGGAATTGCAGCTCCGCGCACCAGAACTGTTCAGCCAGGTGTCCGACCTGCCTGGGGTGACATCTGGTGTGGGAGATGACACCCCTGGAGAGCCTGGGCTTGTGGAGAGGCACAGCCCTGCTCCTGCAGCCAGGCAAGACCCAGCACTCAGCGGGATGTGCAGAGCAGCCGCGCAGGCCGAGGCACCTCTGCCCGTCCCGCTCCTCCCCACCCCGGGAGCACAGAGCACTCACTGCACATCAGGCAGGTATCCTGACCTCCCAACACCTGCTGCACTTTTAGACTGCCCTAAAAGCGAGGAGCGTCGGGGAGGCTCTGTGTCCAGCCTCATCCCTCTCTCCCTTCTCTCTCTGCAGTCCCTGACTCCACTGGCCACATTGCCAGTGCCACTTCCCAAGCCAGTGAACCCCCATGTCCCCTGGCTGCTCCAGCAGGGAAGGAAGTGGGAAGAGCAGGGGTTACTTAAGTCAGGTTTAATTCTTTCAGTCGAGCAACCTGGTCTCAGCAATGAATTTAGCCCAGCTATGTTTCATGATGAAACATTAATTGCTTAGCCAGATATTTTCCCTTCCACTTTTGTTCTCAGGGAACATCTGCACCCTTCTCCTTTGCAAAATAACTCCCACTGCAAGGGCCTCAAACAATCCCTTTCTTCTGGAAAATATCACACAGCAAAAGCAGAGCAGCAGCTTGACCTGAGCTTTGGGAACCTGCGAACAGCACAGTCAGAGCTGGAGAGCTGGGGCCGGCCTCCCAAAGGCCGATCCATCACAGTCCTCCATCAAGATGAGACATGCAAGTGAGAGATGAGACCCTTGGAACGAGAGGAGGGGACAGGTGACCTTAATTGCTCCATGGTTATTGATAGGGCAACTTGTCTTCATGATGCAAATTACCCTATAAATAAAAGTAAAACAACTACAGGAAGCAATTTGCCGCTTTGTTAGAGTTAAAGTAGACCGAAAATTAAATCAAGACATAGGATCACTAATTCCACAGGGCTCTCCTGGAGCCTCTGCAGGCAGGGCCAGAAGCCCAGGCCCCGGGGGTAACTGGGTCACAGCTGCCTTGCACGGGCTCGGGAGGGAGGACAGGACAGTGCGTCCAGCCCCGGAACCGAGCCACCAGTGGAGGTGAGGGCAGCACCTTCCTGTGCCACTGCCCCGGCACCGGTGCCTGGCAGGGGATCCCTGCTGTGTGAAGCCCCCACGGAAGCCTGAGCTCGCCTGGCTCTGGGAGAAGGCAGGGGTTGTCCTCTGGCCACACTGGGGCAGCCCCCTCACACCCACCGTGACTCCAGTGCCTGGCAGCCGCCTCTCCTCTTTGCTGCTTGGTCCACGAGGTGTCCACGAGGTGCAGAGGTGACCTGGCTCATGCCCCCAGACACGATGCACTGGCTGCTCCTCACTGGCTTCCCCCGGGACCACTGTGCAGTGGGTTCAGCACAGCCACTCGTCATTGCCAATGGGAGGAAAGTACCTGAGTCACGACACTTCGCTAAAAGCATCTTTGACACCTTAAGTGGGTATAATTCTTGCCTTACATTTCTAAAACACCTTTTAATTTACAGATCGTTATATCCAATATTTATTTGTCCATGGAAAGAGCCAGAACATTGCCCAAAGGCTTCTTGGCAGAGGTGCTCCAGCTCCCTGATGACCACAGCCCATGTCCCCCTGCAATGGGAGCTGGTGTAGCACTGCTGCATCCTCAACCCACTGTGCCCTCACCCCACTGCTCACGGTGCTTCTCACCTCCCCAAAGCAGCAGCAATGCCCTATCCTATCCTCTGCTCCCAGGGCCAGGGCAGCATCTGACGAGGGGTGGGCAGGGCAGAGGGAGCAAACAGGCGGAACCCGGGGTTTGTCAGTTGTGCCAGGGAAATTAAAAGCAATTATTTTGTCACTAAGTTGCAGCTTTTCTGGAAATACTGGCAACCGCAGAGATTTTCTCCAGCCCCAAAGGAGCACTTTTAAGTGCTTCATTTTAAGAAGATACTTCTTTTCCTGGTCTTTTCTTTTATTTATTTCTTGTGTTTGTTTTCAAACCTGTCGGAAAGCACTGATGTTTCCAGGCTTTGTTGCTGCTGCTGCTGCTGTTGTTGTTGTTGTTGTTTTCCTCCCGATGCGTTCCTTTCCCGTTTCTGAGCATCCTCGCGTGTTCTGCGCGGGGCCCCCGGGGGCTGCCGAGCCGCAGGGCGCGGTGCCGGAGCCCCCNCCGTGCCAGGCTGGCCTCGCCCCCAGCCGCGGGCAAACAACTTGTATAGCTCACACCTCGCTCCCCACGGGCCGCGCTGCCTGTCTCGGACGTGTGAGGAGATGGAAAATACACAACTTTCCCGGGTAGTTTTTTCCAGGCAGTCATTCCTCTCCCTCCCGCAGGCCCAGCGTCATTTCCACGTTACACGTCCTGCTCCCGCCTGCAGCCTTTGGCTCAGTTCTGCCTTCGCTGCAGACTTGAGGTCCCCCCGTCCCTCGTACTTTCTCCCGGGAAGGTACTTCAGGATTTAATGAAGGCATTCACTCTTCTTCTTCATCTCGCTTGAGCTCTTTAATCTCTTTTTCTGTAACTCATTCTCTTCATCTCATAAACAATTTTGTGGCTTTCTTTGACACCTCTGACAGCCCTTTACAAACCCTGACAGTGGAGCCTTGGGCAATACTCTGGTGTCCCTCTCACCAACACCAGGCAGCTTTACTGTGCCATAAAGTCGTTGCACCGCTCCTACTTACTACCCCTTTCTGTGTATCCCCTGCATGAATTAGCTCTTTATCACAAGGTCAGGGCACTGTGCCTGTGGCCTCTGTCTGCTCAGATGCTTTGCAAAGTCGTTAGGGAATGTGAAACCATCTCCTGCTCTGGCAACAAATCCATCATTCTTGGCCTGTGTAAGAGGGATGATTTTGTATTTACTTACATTAAAATACATTTTATTTCAATGGATGCATCTATCTTCCATAAACGCTCTCGATTGGTGTCTATTATATCCAGTTCCTCAGTTCTTCATCAAGTGGTCACACTCAACTTCTCCATTACTCTGACCAGGACTGGTGTCCAGACTCACATCATCCAGGGTGGATCTCAGTCCCCTGCACACTCTCATAGCACAGCCACTGCCCTCACACAGTTTTGGCCTCTGTTCCAAGGTTGATCAAACACAAGCTAGCAGCTCAGCGATCTCAGCCAGGTGTTCAGCATTCCTGAGTGTTCCACAGCTCACCAACAGCCATCACAAGTCTCATGCATCTCATCCATGTCTTGGCCTCTTGCTCCTTGCAGTTGCCTCCTCTTCAACTCACAGGTTCATGAACAACTGGGGACAGCTGGGGACTGTCCACTGGGGACAACCACGCCTGGCTCTGTCCATTGGAGACCACAATGCTGAGCTGAGCCAGGAACAGGCTCCCCTCAGGGAGCTGCCATCACACCAAAACCAAGAGAAAGGAGATAAACCCCCAGGGGATGAGGCAGGGAGGAGGGGGGGAACGGGCAGGACAATTACATTAACTGAAACAATGTGTTATATTTTAAACATTAAAAACTTATGACTCTACATGGCAAGTACCTGATGCAGCAAAGGAGGAGAGGGAAACTGAAGCCATGGTTAAACAATGCACAAGGCACTGGGGTCTGGTTTGTATTAAATCCATTTGGAGTCTGAGTTTCTCCTTTGACAGCTGGCCACACTGCTCAAAGGGAATAAGAAAGTTTTTGTTTTTTAAAAAAGATATGTAATGGGTTTCTTATGTACTAGAAAAGAAAAGCTCTCTGAGCTGGATCACCTATTTTCTTGTCAAAAGACTTTGGACAAAACGTAATCATGAATAAAATGCCTCATGATTTTTCAAAGGGCTCTTTTATTTGAAGTCAGCTTTTCTGAAATGGGAGGCAGGGCCTGGGTAATGCGGTGCAGGGCGGGAGGCAGCTCCCATGCCAGGCCTCTGCTCTGGCCACCCCTGCCACGCTGTGCCGGACCCCAGCACCGGCCCCCGGACCCGCTGCAGCTCCCGCTGGGGCACACCTCGCCCAGCTCCAGGAGACCCACAGCCGGGCTGGCTGGCACCGACACCATCCCCACCCTGAGTCACCTCCAGAGCGAGCCCCAGCAGCCCCGTGGAGGTGTCATCCACCCCCTGCCACTGGGGTTCACCCCACGGCTGCAGGATCGTCAGTCCCAGGGTGTCCCGGGCTGTCTGGACAGGCACACCCGCCCCGAGCAGGGGGGCAGCCCCAGCAGCGCAGCCCAGAGCTGGCCCGGCCCCGGAGGGCACTGGTGGCAGCGCTGTGATGCGTGGGCAGGGTCATCACCCAGCGCAGCGCTGAGGCTCCAGGGGGCTTCAGCCTCTGAGGAACAAATCTGGGCTGGAAACATCTCCAGAACAAGTTTTCTCACAAAGATTTGTCTATGCCTGGCTTCTCAGGGGATTTCCTGCTCCGGTGCTGGTCGAATCCAGGGAGCACATTGTTAACCACTCCGCCATTGCTTGGGCCATCATCCCCCCAGCCCTGCCTCGGCTCCCTCTGGGCAGCGTGGTGCTCTGAGGGGACACGAGGCAGTGCAGAGACTGGGGGTGCACCCGCTCTCCCCACCTCCCTGGCACAAACACCCCACGCTCTGACCAGCCCCAGGTACCGAGATCTCACAGGTACTTTCGTAAATCCACCCAAACCTGAGAACTCTTTCTGGCCCTTGGTTAGTCTGGGGTCTTTTCTTGGCTCTTGCCAGTTGTTTATGGATGGAAGGTTTTCAGCCCTTTATCGTGGACACCCGGTGGCAGAGGGGACACTGGAATTTTAATTGTTCAAGAGCTCTAATAGGTGTAATAGCCTTGTGTGTTACATATGCATTAATGAAGTAACACTGCATTTAGCTCCAAATCATGCGGAAGGCGCGTGCTGTGTTTGCACAGACATAAATATCTCCTCAGTTAGAGCGCAGGCGAGCAGCTCTGCTCCCCGTGCACTGCAGTGCTTCCACCCTGGGGAAAATGGGAGCCTTGGAAAGCCTATCCCCAGGTAGCCCCAGTTCACTGGGCACTCAGCACTTGCACGTCTCCTCTCAGACAGGCTTTCTGAAGCGATGTGGTTTGTGGGAGAGCCCCTGCAGAGACTCACACCTCACCCACCACCCCCAGCAATGGGGCTGGTATCCTCTTCTGGGGCCCCTCTGTACCCACATTTTTCAGCCCTGCTCCTTCACTGCAAACACTCTCCTTGCAGCGATCTGTAAGCATTAAGGACAGTGTGGAGAGAAACTGCAAGGGGAGAGAGGAAACAAAAGGATCCGGCATTGTCAGTGTAATGTATTCCCATCGTGATCCACAGGGAACTTCCATGCCTTAGATGGGAACATACCACCAGGTCGTCAGTGGAGGGCTGCTCGTGTCAAACCCCAGCGTTGCTGCTCTCAGTTTGCTGCTTCAGTGCAACCTGGTTCTGAAGCAAAATGTGAAGTTGGAATCCCACGTGTTGGATGAGCTCGGATACACAGACTGGACAAATATTTGGAAGAGCATTTGCTTTCACTAGGCAACATTATGCAATGTGGGTTAATTATACAGAGTATGGTCCTGACTGGGCTTTGGATGATTAAAGCTGTTCTGGAATTCCAGAGGATTACTTAAATGTGCAGCATTAGTGGAGGTAAAACATCTTCAATATCCCTTTCCTGCAGCCTCCATTTCCTTGAGAGAAATATGCAGATTAGAGCTCAGAATTAATCTGCGGGGGCTCCGAGCCAGGCTCTTGCCCCCAAAGAGCATTGGGAGGTTTGGGGCAAGGACAGGGAGGGCTCTGGGAAAGGGGAATACCGAGGGAGAGACATTTTATATGTTTGTAAAACAATCACGAGAAACAAGCGACTTATTCCACATGTTTTAGTCTGGGAGAAAAGAGCCTGGATGCAGGCACAGTAAGTGCAATCTATATGTGTAATTAAGAAATGATTTCCTGAGATCTTCCTTAAAACACGTCTGAATACAGATCAAATTTGCATAAATAACTTATGCCTTTCACTTTTTCCTTGTGGAAAACACAAGGAAACACTTGCCTCTTGCTTTCTGGTTTTCAGAGCCTGCCTGGCTCAGAGGAGGATTTGCCATATTACATGATTCTTCCCAATTGTAATCAGCCTTAAATCTGAATAAAAGCAGCAAATGGCTGACTGGCACCCAGGCTTCCCTCCCTCCCTGCCCCCATGGCAGCGGCAGCGGCGGCTTCGAGCGGGAAAAGACACGACTGCAGCGCTGGGTTTGCATTAGTATTCATGGAGCATCCGACTCCAGAGAGGATTAATAGACTCTGATGCCTAATATCCTGGAGAACAATTAATTTGCCCACAGTTTTGTCATGGTTGAAAGTCAAATGCTGGAACAGATCGATGCACTGAGCTGCAAGTTGAACACTGCAACCTTCTGCTGGAGCTGAATTTTAATTTTCCCATCATCATTTCCCTCCGTTCCCAGCACACCAGTTTTCTAATAGATCTAAAAGCCTCTTACCTTCTTCCATCACATGTTGGGCTTCATAACAAAAGTCCACGTTGATTGTTCAAATATTAGAGCCTTGTATTGCTCTCCATTACGGGATTAGAGATGTTCGAGGCCCCTTGTGTTCTGACCTTTTCCTGTCTCGTTTCTCTTTAAATGGTATGAAAAATGCCAACCTTCTGTAATTAAAGCCAAAATGGAATGGAGGAATAAAGCTTTTTTCCTTGCAATTATTCAGTATTTAGGTTCCCGTTTTGATAGAAGTGTTTGTGCAGAAGTCGAGGCTGGGGTTTGTCGAAGCCGGGCCAACAGACCCGTTGGGAAGGGCTGGCAGCTCCGTGTCCAGCCCCAAGCCTGCGGCAGCCGGAGCCACGGCCCTGGGCTTCCCTGTCCCCCCAGATCATCCAGCAAGCTCGTGAGAGCCGCTGAATCAGTGCACACAGGAGAGAAAATATATCAATAAACAGGCTCAGATGGTGGTTGTGGAGAAGTAGTGCAAGCACTGGAAAAAATTACTGGTTTTATGTATATATATATGTAAATAACAAGCCCTCCATGGGAGCTGAGGCCCAGTTCTGCTGACACACACAGTCCAGATGTCCCCACAGGCACAGTCGGTGCCCAGTGCTTGGGTAGGGAGTGCTTGGGGTGGCTCTGCAGCCCTCCTGGCCCTTCCTTTCCTCCCAGGGGTTCGCCTCTCCCTGGCAGCAGCTCAGGAAGCTCTGGGCACACAGGAGGGGTGATAGAGACCCTGCAGCAGGACCTGGAGCAGGGCTGGGCTGGCTGGAGGCACCTCCCTGCTCCCTCCCTTTCTCCCAGGCAAAATAACAACGTGTTGCCAGAGGAAGGTGTAAGGACCAATATGAAACAAGTCTGTGATGGTGGGAAGGGACCAAATCCCAACAAGTGCAGGCTGTGCCCATCGCTCTCCTCAGCCTCCAGCCCCGGGGCTGGATTCCCCAGTCTCTGCAAAGGGAAACAACTCCCTTTAGCTGAAATCCTGAAGCATGGCAGGCAGGAGAGGGTCCTGTCCCACAGCCCGTGTGGAAGCACCTTCCTGCCACGCCAGGCTCGTGACACATCCTGGCATTGCTCCCCTCGTGCACCACCAGGGAGGCTCCCAGCACAGTGCCTGGCTTTTCCCGTGAAAAAAAGGGACATAACGGGTTAAGAGCAGGACTGTATGACTCTTCCCAAGCTATTGTGCTGTTCCCTCAGCGTTTCTCGTGTCCAGGCTTTTGTGGTTTAATTATGGTCTGCTCCAAATGGTCTCAACCAACAGATCAATATATCAGGAACATTAGAATTGTTAATTTGAATGGCTGATTTGAATTTAAGTGCAACTTCAATTTAATCATTTTAGAAATGAAACGACATGTGAGGGCTCTCCTTCTTCTCCTCTCCCAGCGCAGCAGCTCCAGCGCCCCATGGGGATCACAAAACTCCCTGACATGCACATTTCCCTTCAGTCAGGAGCTAAGCCCTATGAGCTGCTGGATCATGACAAAAGTGGGGTTTTAGCAGCCTTTCCTACAAGCATGGTAATCCCAAATCCAACAGTGATTAACTTGGACTCAAAGCTCCACAGCAGAAATTAATTCTAAATCAGGGTCCTGGAGCCATGTCTCTCCAAACCCTTTCCAAGGCTGATTGCCGATGTGTGAGCAGGCAGAAAACGGCCCAGATGTCTCAACTTTCCCAATTCATCCAGGAATTCTGCCAGCTGCAGGGGCTGCCCTGCTGCCTGCCTGGAGCACACAGTGCCACTGGGCAGCTGCCAGGGCTGCTGGGGCCGCCAGCCACGGGAAGCACAGGGAGTCCCCAGCGCCACCGGCTCTTGCAGCCTCTGGCCAGGAACGGTGGCGTGGTCTCACATCTGTACAGTCACCCTGGACACCAACCAAATAAACCAGAAGCACGTCAGGAAATGTGTAGGACAGAGTGTCTGGGTGCAGTATTGCAAGTAAAGCTGCATAAGCCTGGAAAAGAGAAGGCTTTGGGGTGACCTTATTGCAGCCCTCCAGTACCTGAAAGGGCCAACAAGAAGGGAGAGAGACTCTTTACAAAGGCCTGGAGTGACAGGACAAGGGGGGATGGCTTCATACTGACAGAGGGAAAATCTAGGTTGGATACCAGGAAGAAATTCTTCCCTGTGAGGGTGGAGAGGCCCTGGCACAGGTTGCCCAGAGAAGCTGTGGCCGCCCCATCCCTGGAAGTGTCCAAGGCCAGGCTGGATGGGACTTGGAGCAACCCGGTCTAGTGGAAGGCATCCCTGCCCATGGGAGGGGAGTGGAACTGGAGGATCTTTACAGTCCCTTCCAACCCAAACTATCCTGGGATTCTGTGATTCTGTGATTCTATAAAGGTATTAGTAAAGAAAAATTAAAATAAAAGCACACACCAATCTCCTCTAACAGTAACAGAGTGGCTCTGAAGCTCTGCTCATGTACACACGATGTGTCTGACTGACACACATATATCCAGCTCTCATTTCAGTTATCAGCCATGCAGTGCTCAGATATAAAGGTAAGGCAGCTTCTAAGCACAAGTTTCTGAGTCTTCCCACAGCCATTTCAGAGGGACCAAATCTCAGAAAAAAAGCCCAGATTTGGGCAGATCTCAAGAGGCCTCTGCCTGTCCTGGGCCACCTGGATCCACTGGCAGCTCCAGCTTTCCTCCCAGCAAAAAAAACCTGCAATCGGCTTGTGCAGGGAAGGACAAGGGGAGCTTTGCTGGGCTGTGCTGGATATGTGGAAAAAATGGGAAAAGAAGGATTTTGAGGAAGCAGAAAGATAGGGCAAAGGTCTGTCAGTCCTTTGTTTGCCATCCAGTATCAGCCCACTGGCCCCAGCAGCGCTGGGTCCAATTCCAGCAGCCAGACCTGGGCCTGCCTTTGGAAAGGTAAAAGCCGAAGCGAGAGTCCAAAGCCCGGCCCTCAAACGGAGCTGCTGCTTTTTTCTGTGACAGATTAAACCAAACATTCTCCTCGGTGTTATTCTCTTGGCCAATGCATCAGCCTGACTGACAAGCACCGACTGCATCCTGAGAACAATCTGAAGGCAACCCAGGGAACCCACCCAGATGGTGCTCGAAAGCCTTGTGGAGCAGAATGGGCTCTGCTCGATGCAGGAATTTCGCAGCAGGAACAAAGGGAACTTTGCAAACAGAGCTTTGAAACGGAAGTCATTTTATCCAGCATGCCTGCAGGAAACGAGAATCCATCTTCCAGCACAATCAAACACAGAGCTGTGCATGGGCATAATTATTAGGGGAATGATGGCAACAGCAGAGGAGCTCATCAGTCAGAAAGCTGCATAATTCCTAAACTGTCTCTTATGCTGAACCACCTGGATTTAAAGTAACATTTGCAGAGAAGACGAATGAATCCACCTACCCAACCTGCCTGAAGTCACGCCAGCAGAAGGGTCACTGCAGACACCAAACATGCCTGCCCTGCCCCACGCTCAGACACACGCAACTGTCTGACCCCTCTGATGGGCACGGGCGCCAGGGCCAGCCCTTCCCTCCTGTCCCTCTCACCTGTGGGGACAGAGAAAGCCAGAGAAATTTTGTGTTTGCTTCTGGGGCATTTTTTTAGAATCCGTGCTCTTCATTCCCAATCCAAGCGGTAGCTGCGGGCAGGCAGAGGCTGTGGCCGGGAACAGGCTGTGGGCCGGCAGAGGCCAGCTGGCACTGAAAGGATTTGCTTGTGTGATTCTCCCTCCACCTTCCTAAAGATGCCACACATTGTTCACAGCTCAGCAGCTCTCTCCAAGGCTGTCCTGCCTGGGAAAAACAGGATTGTTTAAATAACAGAGCAAGGCTCTTGGCTCTGCTGGATGCCATTAAAACGGAGACAAGGAAAGGCTCAATCTGGTGGGACTCCCACCACCCTTGTGCCAAGGCCAGGCCTCGGTGCCAGTCCCTGCCAGGCTCGGGAGGGCATCCCAGCACCCACCTGAGCTCCAGCAGCCGAGGGGGCTGAGTGAGCTCTGCTGAGCGTGGCTGCCAGAGTGCAGACTGGCAGTTGGCAGGAGGGAGAACTCAGAACATGCCAAAAGGGCCGATTCCAGCTCTCTCACCAGACCTGTCTGAAGAACGAGTGAAGAACGGTTCGCTGCAGATGTTCGGCCGCCTGCTCGCAGCTGCAGGGACCCGCACGGATGTGGCTTCACGAGCACTTTCAGCTTCACGGGGCTTCCTCAAAACTGCTGCAAGAATCCCCGCTAATATTTAAGACTCTTCTTTTTTAAGCACTTCAGTTTCATGGAGAACGGAGAGCTCTGTCCTGGGGAGCTCATTCCGAGGGAAGAGTGGGATTAAGAACTTCAAAGTAGAGTTCTCCCCTGTGACAAGTTCTTAGGAGAGACCCTGTCCAAGAGTTATCACATCTCCCCAGCTAAGGAAAAGATTTGCCATGAGAATCCTTCTGGGCTCACGGACTTGTGCAGAGGCGGAGATTCCTGCCAGCAGCGGCTGCTCTCCGATGGGAAGCACACCCTCCTGCCGGAGGTGTGAAATCTCCAAGGAGGGCAGGCTCCTTCCCACGTGGCAGCCGGGGAACATGCCAGCAGAAGCATGTGCTATTTTAGGAAGGCAGGAAAGGAATGAAAAGGCTTTCAGAGGACTGAAAAGCCAACGTGGGATGGATGGAAGGATGACAACTGGCTCCAACTGAAAGAGAAAAACCGACGGGCTGCAGAGGAGAGAGGGAACGCAGCCTCTGAGTGTGGGAAAAGAGCCCTGTCCCCCTGTGCTGCTTCCCCGGGGGTCACACGGAGGACTGGGACACCACAGTCCAGAGCCAGCCCCAACCCCAGCAGCATCCCAGAGCATGCCACACCTTGTGGCAGGCAGCGTGGAGATGCAGTGCTGGTGCCAGCTGGGGGAGCGGGCAGGGTGTGCCCTTTGCCCATGCGGCTGCTCTGGGCTGTCCAGAGCAGGTGAGGAGCAGCAGGCCAGGTATCGGCCCGGGTCAGAACAGCTGCAGAAACACCAACAGCAAAGAGCCCGTTTGTCCCCTCTGGCTCAACAACTGCTCCAAGTCTTGCCACAGGGCCCGTTGTGCAGGAGAATTCAGACAGCTCCATATTTTGTTGTCCCTGCCCAGCATCCTCTCTGGCTGGTGGTGTCCGGCACTGCAGCAGCAGCCACTGCTCTGGCCATGCAGGTGACAAGCGCAGGTGCCACCACGGGGGCATGGACAGGGCTGCCCGAGCCAGAGCACCACCTCTGCTGGCACCTCCGGGGCAGAGCAGCAGAGCCCAGCACGAGGGGTTTGTGTGAGCAGCCCTCAGAACAATGTTTTTAGCTGGTTAGTTCACTGACTAATCACATAAAACAATGTCAGCTTACAATGGCAGTGGAAGCTGTGTGACACTGTGCCTTGGGGCGACACTGTGCCTTGGGGTGACACTGTGCCTTGGGGCGACACTGTGCCTTGGGGTGACACTGTGCCTTGGGGCGACACTGTGCCTTGGGGCGACACTGCTGTTGCACCTTGAATGTCCCTGTGGCAGGAGGGTTGTAGAGGGGGGACTGTGGAGAGGCGAGGACCCTGCACCGGGATCCAGGGGCTCTTTGGCAGGCGGTGGTAAAACTTCTGGTCAAAAGTTTGACTCAATGATCTTGGAGGTCTTTTCCAACCCTAACCGTTCTGTGACTTCTATGGTTACTGGCTCTCTGGCGAGCTTTTCCATGTCCCAGGTGGGACAGGTAATGAGAGCACTTGACTGCTGAACTCTTTTTGACATCTCTGCTTTTGCTCTTCTGCAGGAAAAGGAAAGCAAATCCATTCTGATTTCTGTAGAATTCACTCCTCACCTCTGGGTGGTGTTTTAGAAATCAAAAGTAAATCCATTATTTTGCTTCTTGTCTAAGGACTCGAAGCCTTTCACAGATGTTAAGGCCACTTATAAGTGAACGGATTTGTATTTCAAGCTCCTGGCTGTATTTTTCACGCGTTTTAAGCACTGACAATAGGAGAGGTAAATGCACAAACTCAGCAGGGATGCTCACACACACCCGGATTAGACAAGCAAAAAGAAGCAAACGTATCTGTTCCTGTGCACTGGTCATCCTGAGGACAACTTATCTCCAAAATACTCTCTTAAAATTCTCCCAGTGTATCTGGAGCTTGCAGCTTCCTTTCTTCCCTGGAAGAACCTTCACGAATTTCACCTGCATCTCATTTGTCGAGGCTGGATAGAGGAGAGAAGAGCTGCTCTTTTTCCACCCGGTGTGATATTCAGCCACACTCTGGGCTCAGTCTTCATCTGTGGTGTAATTCCATTTCCCCTCTGGATGATGTGCTCTTGGGAGCCTGCCTTGTGCATAAAAGATCCATGATGGGGAGCCGCATCATTCATTTTTTTTTTCCATGAGCAGGTGCAAAATATAATGTCCCTGATTTTCAAGATCTGATTAAACTGTCATAGATGTGGAGCAACCTCAATAACTCCCAGCACCAGGGAGGGACGGCTTATTACAGCACTGCACCTCCTATGCCAGGGATCAGCATCTCTCAGCATTTCAATTACAAACCCCTGTTCTCAGGATTTGTTTATTTAAATTGGAGGAATTTGGAGCTCCTGGAAGCCTATAATCCCCAGGCTGGAGCCCAGCAGGCACAGCCGCATCCCAGTGTCCTGATCTCCAAGAGGGGCCACTGATCCAGAACAGGGATGGCCAAACCCCACAGGCAGCCACTGGCAGTGGGAGCACCACCCAACCCCAGCAGGTCCCAGCCCTCAGTGCTTCCAGTACTGGGGTTTGTCCCAGGCTCTCCCATACAGCTGCTTTTGTGTTCACTCATCCAGCCCCAGCTCCTGTCCCCAGCCTCGCTCCTTCCTTCCCCCAAAAGCAGAGCTGCCTGAGCACAGGTTCCCAGCAACAACTTCTGGTGCTCCCTCACCTTTGCTGAAGTTGCTCAGTGATTCACCTGTCTTAAAAATAACACTTATTTTTCTGTTCTGCAGGTTATGGGAGCACCAGGATAAAAATGGGAGGATGGGAACCTCCTGCAGTTCTGCAAGAACCTGGACTATGCAGTGGCCAGTTTGAGAAGCTGCTCTCCAGGAGAGGGAGAGGCTGAAGCACAGGGAGGGAGAATTCCCTCTGATGGAAATAGCGACAGGAACCAGCTCTGTGTTTTGGAAGGGAGAACCCCCATGTTAAAGGGGGAGACAGCAGGACCCCAGAGCCAACGAGCCGCCAGGGCAGGGGCAGCGAGGGTCACGCAGCACACCCAGCTCGGTGAGTCCTCTCTGCCTTCCCTTCGCTGTTTTTTGGCAAAGCTGTTTCCAATATTGGAATTGAATGCTTAACTGTTACACTGATGGAATAAATTAGACTGAACCTTTTATCCCGAAATCTTCTCCATAAGAAAGAGACATCTGAGGGCTCTGGCACGCTGACAGGTATTCCCTTCCCTGGGGGCTGGCAGGGGGGTCACAGATGTCCCCAGCTGACGCCCGCCGGAGCAGGGTGTCCGCGTTCCAGCGCTCCGGCCTGGCCCTGGCCGGTGGGGTGGGATGGGACGGGCTGGGCTGGGCTGGCATGGGCACGGCCCAGCTGCAGGAGGGATCGCCCTTGGCTAGGGAGCAGTGGCATTTCTCTGGGAAGTGCCAGCGCGAGGGAAGCCGCCCGTGCTCCGTGACACGAATCAGCAGGATAACTGCTCTGGCCCCCGGGGAGCCCTGCCCGCCCAGAGGTGCAGCACTGGGCAGGAGCTCTGCTCCAGCATGCCCAGCACATTTTGCCATGTCCTTGCTGCAGTGCAGGGGTGAGCCAGGCTGGATCCCAGACCAGCCTGTACCAAGACCAGCCTGGCTAGTCCAGAACAATGTGCTGCACTGGTGTCAAAATCCCCTGGCAAGCTGCCATGCCATTTCCTTCTTTCACATTCAAAGGTAGATGTGCTGATGCTGGAGCTAAAAAAACCAAACTATTCAAATTAGCAATCAGCACCAATGATTGCCCTTCCATCCCGTCCCTGTGCTGAAATAGGAGCTCCAGTCCCTGCGCACAACCAGTGAACACATGCTCAGCATCTGATTCCGAAGAAGGCTTCGGCACCGTGAAAAGAACAGGGAGAAGGTACGGCAGAGTGGGAGCTGCCATCTGGGCTTGCATCTGCGCATTTGCCAAGGCGCAGATGGAGGATCCTTTTCTCTGACTCGTATTTGGCCCTGGAAACTCGGGGATGGTAGAACGAAGAAGCAGCTCTGCCTGCAGCCCGGTCACTATTTGGGACCCAGCGTTAGTCCCAAGCCCAGCAGGGTCCTGAGAGCAGCGCTGCGGGAGGTGCAGGGTCAGTGTCGGGCTGCAGGACGTGGCTGGGGACACGGCCCCTCCGCCCACGCTGGAAGCGGTGCCGCGCTTGCCGGACAGGGGACGCCCGCCGGGGTGGCCAGACACTGGCACCACTGTGCAGGTGAAGATGCACCTTGCTGTGGGGTACCAGCACCACGTAGTGCCTTCCTCAGCTTCCAGAGACTCAGGGTTCTTGTGGGTCCATGGCTTCCAAGTGACACAGAAAGCAAGAACATGTCTGACTGGGGAGAACAAGGATATTATAGGAATAAGGAAAGTTGATGCCAATGGCAGGAGGAGCTTGGACTCTGAAGAAGAAGAAATAAAGGGGGGTCATTGCTGCAAGCAGGGAGGCCTTTTCTCCAGGTCAAGGGCTGTAGCCAAGCTATGGGCTGAACATACATGTGGTGTAACAGGGGAGGTCTGGGCAGGAGCCAAACCTATCTTAAAACACATATAGGAAATAACAACGGCATGAAAACACTTGTGAGTTCTCCTTTCCTTCTCCAAGGATGACATTTTTGGCTCTCCTTCTTTGAGTCACACATTACCTAAATTCCTCCTGTTTCTCTTACCCTATTCATCCCCAATCAGGTTGGGATCTGGGGTCCTTTCCTAGTTATTCCTTGACACCAAAGAAAAACTGTTCAGAAGTGGAAAAGGACGAAGGATGGTGGAGGGGCAGCGCAGGGAGCATGGGCTCCTGCAGACACCAGTTGCCCTCAAGGCTCAGTGCCCCAAGGCTCAGCACCCCAAGGCTCAATACCCCAAGGCTCACTGCCCCAAGGCCCAGCACCCCCCTCCACCAAGGGGCCATGGGGCCATTCAGTGATACCAAGTGAGCATTGGAGTTATCTCACAGTCTCCTTTGCCCCATCAGCAAGAGGCAGAGCAGGAACAGCTCTGGAAGGACAGTGGGAGAATATTTTCTGGTGCACTGTACAGTACCCAGGGGTTATCCAGTGCTCAGGAATTCCACAAATATGTGGGATCATTCCCTGGCACAGGAAGGTGCATGTTTGACTGTCTCCGAGTTCCATTCCCGCTGTTCCAGCACTTGGTTTGGTGGCCGTGGTGATTTCCCAGCAAGAGAGCGGCTTGCAGGCCTCCTCCTGCTGAACTCCCAGGGCTCCTGTCTGCTCCTTCAGAGCTCATTCCTCAGTGGAAGGAACTCACTACACCCAACCCACGGAACCCTCGGCACCAAAAAGCCAATTCCAAACGTAAAGCCTTGGGGAGGCAGAAGCTTGAACAGCAGCAGACAGAGGAAATGGTGACACAAACTGGAGGGAGTTTGAGCCCTTTTGGTGCTGGGCTGGATTGAGGGAGGACTCAGTCCCCGGGCCAGGAGCAATGTGTTTGCTGGGCCATGTGCTGGGGAGCCAGGAACGCCTCGCTCGGCCGAGCAGAGCTGCAGCACCTGGACATGTCTCCCGCGCCCGCCGCGTCCCGTGCGTCTAATTAAGCACAGGAGCAGAAATGCTGGAGCACAACGGAGGGCTTGGAGGCTGGCTATCCACAAAAGCTTCCTCAGAGCCGGATTGTTCAGATGAAGGAATGATCTCATGAGCAGATGGGAAAAAGGCTTTGCTTGTTCCACAGAAATCTGGGCTAGAGCAGACACGAGGAAACGCAGCACAGAAACCCATTGTGCTGGAGTGTGAGAATGGAGCCAGCAGCCGAGGGGGAAGGTGTCGGGGGCTGTCCGCTCCCCACGCCCAGCAGCAGCCACGGGAGCATCCAGGCAGCCGACACAAGCCTCCGGCTTGGCTGTGCATCTGGCACCGGCACCCGGAGGGGGAATGGGGAACTCCGCCGGGCACCGCGTCCGCGCGGTGACGCGCCAGGGGTGCCGCCTCCTGCGCCACAGGACGCGCTCCCGAGGGGCTCGGGGACACTGCGGAGCCCAGACAGGGAAAGGGACATTTGCAGACAGCAAAACTTGGGGTTTTTTCTACTTTTAAATAAGGTTAATTATTTATTCATGCACAAAACACAGGTTATTGTTTGCTAAACAAATCTGTGCGCCAGTCTGTGTGCAGCTCTCTGTATGTGCCAAGAGCCCAGTTTATGAACAAATTGTGCCTCTGTTGGTTCATAACTCTCTCCTGGGCTGGGCTGGGCTTGTTGTGGGCCCTCAAAGGGGTCAGATCCATCCCGAGGGGGCTATGGGAGAGGAGAACTGACTGGGGAGGGAAGACACCTGCACCAGGGCTGGGGGTGAGCGAGGAGCTGCCGGCCACTATGTCACAGCCACCACCATCCAGCAATGCCCAGGACCCAGCCCAGGCAGCAGCCGTGGAGCAGGGAGCAACCAGGGGGGACTCAGCTGCTCCAGCTCCATCCAATCCCATCCATGGAACCATCTCAGAAACACCCAGGAACACCAGCATTAGGGCCAGCGTCTCTGCAGCAGCCCAGGCACAGAACTAACGCCTCGCAGACTTTGTTATCACAACACCACACGGTTAAATGTCCTAAGCAATCTTTTTTTAAGGAAAACAAGTCTTTAGAAACAGAGGTGACCCCAGAAGCGATAAGTGAAGAGGTGCACCTGAAAGTCTGTTATCAGCTATTTGTGCCTGGCTCTGCCTCAGATTTCTCATTTCGATGTGACGGCAGCTGAAAATTGGATAGATACTGGCTTCACCTCAAACAAGACTTTCTCTTTTTGTCTTCAAGGGCAACTTAAGTGCTTTACCCTCTGAGGTCGGAGAGAATCGCAGGATGCTGGAAAAGGAGCGTTCTGGAGCAGGAACCCCAGCGCTGCTGTGCAGCACAGTTTGATAATTAAACTGAAGGAAGTGTGAGGGAGGCTGGGAAAGCACACGTTTGTTCCTAATATCAGGTGTTGATGAGGTTTTCCTTGCAAACAAAAAGCACGTTTGATTTCCAGCACCACTGACTGCTTCCAAGCCATGTTCTGTCACCAGCGCTGCCTCCAGCCCAGGTCCCACATCCCAGAGGGACACAGCTCAGGGAGATGCTGGCGGGGCTGGCTCTGGCACCACTGAGGGCTTGTTCTTGGGAGACATGTCCCAGGAGAAGGAAGGGAGGGAGAGGCAAAGGGCAGAGAATCACTGGGGTCTCAGCCTGAGAGCAAATTCCTCCATCCACTCATGAGAACAAACTGGATCCCATTCCCTCCCCCACTGCAGGGAGCAAGGACAGAAAAGGGACAATTGGGATGCTGGGTTGAGGGAACAGAACTCCTTCTACAGAAAACAGGCTCTGAGGAAGGCTCCAAAGGAGAGGCAACCAGAGACCAAATGAAGTTCAGTCTGACAGAAGGAGATGGAGGGAAAGAGAGTTCCTGAGACCAGGCAGAGTTGGGAAAGCTGTGATTCTGCTCAGACTGTTGCATCCCCTGGAAGAGGGTGCAAGTGACAACTTGAGCAGTCAGAGAGCTCTCCCACCCCCAAAACACCCGCATCTTACCTTAATCCTGAGCAGGTTCCATCACACAGACTTCCCAGCATCCAGTGACAACTAATCCACTGAAATCTTTTCTCCCCCGTCTCGACTCAAGCTCTGCAGCACAAGAGCAGATTCTGCATCAATTCATTTCTTCAGTGAATGTTTTTGTCTGTTTTTTCCTATAAACACCCATCAAATACAACGTGTGAAACGCAGATGTGCTGAGTGGGAAAGCTGAGTCTTTCAGCCTCATCCCGTGCCAGCGCCAGCAGTGAAGCCTCCCGGGAGCACAGCTGGGGAGCAGCGCTACTGCAGATGTGCTCTGCGAGGGCTCCCAGCGCCTCCTGGGGAGAGGAGCCCCACCAAAGCCGAGTAAAACCCCAGAGCCCTGGGCTTGCTCCATCCAGGCACATACTGTGGCTCTTCTGCCTGGATCTAGGACTGCGACTGGGAACTGCGGCTGGATCCCACAGCTGGAGGGAGAGGATCCCATCTGGAGAATTCTGGTGCTGCCAGAGAGACTGGGGACAAGAGCTGTGCATGGAGCCTGCAGCTGCCCTGGGATGGGCGGACACCCACACCTCCTGCTCAGGGGACAGCCCCAGCACGCTTGGCAGCAGCTTCTGGATTCCCCAGGAGATCTCAGTTCCCTGAAAGACAAACCACGAGCAGGAACATGACCTCGCTCACCCTGTCACCCAAGCAGGGGATGCAGGACGGAAAACAAAGCTCTAGAAGACCCGACCTTGCAGCACTGGCCCAAATTCCCTCTCTTCCAGGAGAGCAGTTAGTTCCCTGTGTGCCAGCAGTGTCCCCGTCCCCAGCAGCCAGCACACCCTCTCCCCGCAGCACCCGAGGCGCTGTCCATGCTCTCGGTGCAGACGAGCTCTGAACCACACTTAGGATACTGCAGGAATGTTTCCCAAACGAAGGCTGAGCTTGAGAGACTCAGCCCAGCTCCACTGTTTCCCATGAGACCCTTTTCAAACCAGACCAAAGCCCCCTGGTCCCACTTCCCTTTATGAGTTGTCTGTTTTTTCTGATACTTCCGTGGGAATTTTTTCCCTTTAATACCAACAGCTGACACATTATAAGTAAAAGGAAGAGTTCACAGAATAAACTTCAGTGCATTAATTATTGAGGGATATAATCCAAATTTATTTAATGAATTAATAATAAGTCATAGGGGTATTTTAATAATGAAATACTTCTAGTTGTGTTTCAATAATTACGGCTGGCTTTCATAATTACACTGCTGCAGTGAAAATAAAATCAAAATCAATTAGGTGGTAGCAATTCTGTCCCAGGAGTGCCCCGTGCAACTCTATCTAGATCAGGTTTAAAGGGACACAACGAAAATCAATGTGGGTTTAAATTTCCAGTGTGCCACTGGTTCTGTGCTGCGCCGTTGGAAGCAGTCGGGGCTTCCCTGTGTGCAGCCACTTCGAGAGATGAGGGGTAGGTCTCCTCAGGAGAATCTGTGAGCAGAGCTCTCAAAAACAATTTCCTTTTAAAGAAAACCTAGAGCTTCTCATAGCCCTTGATTCCAAGAACTGAAGCTGGAGTTCTGCTGGGGCTGTCACCCCCCGGCTCCGGTGGGTGCCAAGAGCCCGGGGCACCGGGGGGAGAGAGCTGGAGGTACCACAAGGCTCGTTCCCCGCACCGATTGTGTTTGTTTAGAGATAACACTGCCAGAGCAGCTTTCCAGAAAGGCAGACAAAATGTTCGTAATTCCCTCCCATTCCAGGGAACCTTTATCCCACCCTCCAGCTCAGCCGAACTCAGAAAGCAGCTGGGTTTCTTTAACCTTTTCATCTCAAGAAAGAGTGTTTGGAACTGGGAAGAGCCCCCATTTCAGCTCGTTGAGTCCAATTGTCACTTCCAGCAGCTGGGATCCTTCCCAGCACTTGGAGCCCTGCAGCAGGGCAGGAGGAAGCTCCAGAGAAACCTCCTGCTTCTCCCAGCACCTGGCCCCGCTCGGCAGGCAGCTGGGACCCCCGGCTCTCCCTCGGGGGAGGTGACACCCATGTCCCCATAACAGCAGGCCAGCCACCTTCCAAGGCATCCAGCGGGTCCTCCTGCAGTGAACCCCAGCTGTGGGATGGAGGCTGGGCTCCAACACCGGCATTTCCCAGCCAGCTGGAACCGCAGGATGTGCTGGTGGAGACAACACCGAGCCCCTGAGCAGCACCACTGCACGGACAGAGCAAACCGAGGGAGTGGAAGAGGTGACCACAGAAGGGCTGGGCATGCTGCTGCTTGCATTTTGGGGGAATTTCTGAGCGGCCATGCTCAGGTGAGCCTCTCCTGCCCAGTGCAGTTGACTTATCCCCACTGCAGGATGAGTTGAGATCTGTGGTTCCCTCCCTGAAGAGCCTGCCTGCCTTCCCCTCCCACCAGCGCAGCATCCGACCCCTCTCCCTGGGCAGCTGCCACTCCTGTTCACAGTTCTCACATCTTTGAGCATCTGGCTGCTCACCACTGAGGGCCTTGGAAAAACATCCCATTCCCCAGAACAGTGCAGCCGGGACTCTCCAGGCTGTGGTTTCTGGGGGTCTCACACAGCAACAGCCCAGCAGCAGCAGAGTAACGGGGCTGGCCCAAAACAGGAAGGAATAAAGATTTTCAGCATCAAAAATTAAGAGCCTTAAAATAGAAAAGGGAAAATTCAAGTACAGCATTAAGGACAAAGTCTTCTCAAGCAAGAGGTCAATCAGGCAATATTTATCCAGAGGGATGTCATCACCAGAGGCTTGAGCACAAACAAGATGTGACACTTGGAGAAGGAGGGATGAGGGGCTCCAGTGCTGGTGTGAAAAACAGGTTTGTGCCTGAGGAAATGTGCAGCAGTGCTGGGGACGCTGTGGGTGCTGCTCCCTGACACCCAAGACATTCCTGCTCTGCTCCAGCAGCACTACAGCTTTGGCTCCCAAATGCTGCAGATGTGGCTTCACTGGAATTAGTGGCACCTTGGTATTTGTGTCCTGGGTAATTTAAGGAGAGACCAGTGTTACCTGTGAGGTGATCACTGCCCTGTAATTATGCACCCAGAATGCAAATTCCCATCGCTTGCAGAACCACCACAGCTCTGTATCTCGATGCCACAGCAGTGCTGCTGGGAGAGTCCGTGTTTGGGGTTATACAGGGAATGTAACACATTGTGCGTAGTGGCAGGGATCTTTGTGGGGAAATGCCCATAATTCTGTCCTCCAAACAGGGCAGCTTTGTTCTTCAGCAGCACTGGCAGCCTGGAGCTCCTGTCAGCAGGAGGATTGACTGTAATCCTGGGAGAAAATGCATAAGAAGTCAACCCAAACCAGCTGACACTCAGGGCTTTGCCATCGCTTCTGCAATTACACTCAGAGGATCCAAAACATTCACACTGAAGAACTCGCATATTTTGCAAGAAAAATAATGGCTAGTTAAGTAAAAATGGGCTCCAATTCCTAAGCTTGTGTTTGTTACCCATAGAACACTCCCTCATCTTATATTCCAAAGTCATCAATCATTCCTGCCCCATGCCCTGCTTCGAGCTGCTGCTCAAACCATGTGGACTGTCCTCTGAAGTACCCAGTGCTCCTTCCGACTCCTTAATTAACTCCCATTCCCATCAGCAGATCCAGCGCGGGGACACGTCACACACCCCCCACAGCTCCGCAGCCTCGCGCGCCCGTCCGGCCAGCAGAGACCTCGGGTGTGCAGGCTCCTGCTCCAAACCCAGCCCGGGGATGTTCAGCACGTGGAGTCAGCCCAGGAAATGGGAAAGAATTCTGCCTGTGCAGCAGCAGCCCTGGCCACCCGTGGGAGCTCCCATAGGGATTGGGGTGCCAGGGAAACACAGCGCCACCCCAGCTCCCCCAAATCCACACAGGCAGCTCAGACCCACCTGCAAAAGGACAGGGGGGAAGCCTGTCCTATTTTTTCTCTGGGACAACATTGCTCCTCAAAACACCTCATTGCTTCACTTGAGTGCAGTCTGCATGGGAGGCAGAATTCCAGTCGAACATAAGGAGCAATCCTTCACAGTGAGAGTGGTCCAGTGCTGAAGCAAGGGCTGTGGGCTCTCCATCCCTGAAAATATCCACAACTCACCTGGAAAACAGGCCTGGGACAACCTGCTGTAGCTGTGAAGTCAGATCTGACTTCAAAGCTGGCCCTCCTTCCAGCAGGAGGATGTGTTTCACCAGGGATACAGGATGCCACCTGCAAGCAAGAGCCTCCACGGGTGGTGGGTCCTCCAAAGGCACCGGCCCTGCTCCTCCATCGCTCAGGAAGGGGTCCATGTACAGATAATTGATGCATTTTTAACTTGCAAATGCGGCACAAACTTCCCTCAGGAACATCTAATTCACATTTTAAGTAACAAAAGGGCTCAAATCCCTTTCTTGCCTATTTAGTCATGCTGCATTTGGTAGAAGTGAGATGAAATGCTCAGCTCAGGGAAGATCAGAGAGAAATTGTATGATTTCCACATTATAGGATAATTCCACGGCTGACTTACCCAAATGTGCAAGATGAGATGCCACACTCAGACAACGTTCACCATGCTGAGCTGAACTCTGGGCCTCAGAGTCAAAGGAGAAGGGAGCAAGAGGGGGGAGCGGGATTAGCAGGAGAATAACAGATGGGGTCTGGGAGCATCAGGGCACAAAGCAGAGCAGTGGGAAGGCGCTGGATGCAGAAGCCTGGCTGCAGCACCAGGTCCGGCAGAGAGAAATGCTCCAGAGGAACGAGAGGGACCTGGCCAGGTCAGGACCCCTCTGAGGTGAGCTCAGACCTATGGAGTGCTCTCACATCCTCCCACCCACACCAGCTCCCCTCCCCTCCACCCTCAGCTGCTGGCAGGGTGTTTCTGCCTCTGAGCATCACCCTGGGCACAGGCAGGGGCTGGCAGAGGCAGACAGCCCAGCTGCAGACCCCTGGCAGCCACCTCTTTGTGTCTTAATTTATTTATTTTTAAGCCTCTGGGCCTCTGCACTGAGGCAGAGGCTGTCACAGTCCCAGTCACAACCTCCTAACCAGCCACTCAAGGGCTTTTCCTGCTTCACGAGGTCTGGACACTGCCTTTCATTCCCACCCCTTTCCTTTTCTTTTGTTGATCGAACTGAGTTTTATCTCAGAGCGGAGCATCCTTCCAGAACAGAAGGCTCAAATGCTTCATCTTGACAAAGCTGAAACCAAGCCTTTGTTTTGCCAAAAATACCCCTTTCGCTTTTCATTTTGTCCCACTAGTCACCAGATTAAATCCACATTAGCAAATATTGTCACTCATCCCAGAAGTACATTTTTTGGAAAGCAAAGTGTTTGTTACAAAAGCACCATCCTGCTCTTCCCATCCACCACGAGCATGGGGGGAGGGGAGCAGGAGCCTTTCCCAGCCCTTGGCTCGTTCCATGAGCTCTCCCTGCCCTCCCCACGTCGCCACCATTTGTCTCACCCCTGTCACTGCTGGGGCTGTGTTTGTTCCAGCTGTGCTCCCACAGCTCCCAATCTCTCAGAGGGCTCCTGCTGCTCCAGCCCGAGGCTGCCCGTGGGGAGCCCAATGTCCAGCCCAGCCCTTCAGGAAGCACTTTCCACCGTGAAGACCCCAGGAGCCGCTGGCTGTGCAGAGGCAGAGAGCACAGGGGGAGGGTTCGGTCCCACGGAGGAGCAGGGCACTGGTGTCCCTGCCGCTGGCCATCCCCGTCCAGAGTGGCTGCACAAGAGACACTCGCAGCCACTTATCTTGCAGCCCAGTGCAATTTAATTAGCAACTTGGAAGCTCTCCAGCAAAGCATAAAAAGTCAACCCATTGCAGTTGTTTAGGTATATCATTGCCCTGCTAATTGAGTTTGATGGGAATTTCAAGAGGACTTTACAATATTTTGCTTAAGTGCTGCTACGTTTAAGTCTTCCTCATTCTGTGTTGCTGAAGACAGAGGAAGGGTGGGAGAGAGACCTCCCTTCATCCTCAGACCAGAAGTAGTGGATAATACCCGGGGAGATGAGTCCTTACTGAGCCATGTCTCTCTTCCTGAGAGCCAATTCCCATTTGAGGAACGCTGCCATGGACATTGACTCCTGCCAAACTACAACAACCTCCCCATTTGTGTCTGTGCACGGGGATTTCCACCAGTGCCAGACACTGAGACCAGCCTCAGTCACAGCATGGAGCCAGAGGATGTGACAAACAGGTCACACCAGTGTCCTTCCTCACCCCAAATCATTTCCCCTCCAGAGAAAATCCACTCTGCCGTGGCACTCAGCTCCAGCCCCAAAGCCCTCGCTGTAACCAGAGAGCCCAGATCTCTATCTCCACGGGCCAGGGGCCGTGGGAAGCAGCAGCATAAAGGGTGCTTTGTGGGGGTGGCACGCCGAGGACGTGCCACACGGCACCTGCGGGGTTGGCTCCTACTATGGGGCATCCCCCAGGATGGGCTGGAGGGGTTCTGGAAAGTGAGTCTGTGACAGACACAGTCTGTGAGTATTCTCCACTCTGTTGTTGTTATTTAAACTCTTAAGGTGCAATCAGGCTAAAAAGAATAAATAGAGTCACTGAATTTGTAAGCAAACTCCTCTGGGGCCTCTGCCCAGCCCTCAAGGGTCACTTGGGCTCAGCTGTAGGGGGTTTCATTGACCGAAAGTCTCAGCAGCCAGCAATGTGCCAGTGAGGCCAACAGCACCAACAAGGAGAGCAGGAATGGTGTCACCGAGATCCCCACGAGCAGAAACTACAGCTGAGAAGCTGCTTAGACAGGCTCTGCTCAGAGATGCCGGCACTCTGCTCCAGGGCAGGCCCCCTCTCTGGTCCCCAGGAGCCTGGTCTCACCTCGGGCTTTGTCTTATTCCTGCGTTCCCCTCCAGAGACTCCTCTGTAAATCCAACAGCCTCCTGCAAAGGCAGGCAGCAACGGAGAAAAGGGAAGTTTAAAACCAGCGCCAGGTCCCCGCTGGCGGGAGGTTTCCCGCGCGGGCGCGGCGAGGCGAGGCGGGCACGCGGCAGCTCAGCCTCGAGGGCAGCGCGGGGCTGGCGGTGAGCGNCGGTCCGACGCCCCTGCCCCTGCCGGGCGGCGGGGCCCAGCGCCAGGCTGATGGCATCCGCCGTGACGTCCGCTCTGCAGCCACACCAGCTCCCGGACACGGGGAAGAGACGCTTCTCTGTGCACATCAGGAGCGGCGGCGGCAGCACACGTAATCCGCGCTGGCACCAGATTCTCCATTTCGTGTTTGAATGATGCTGCCACAAGCATTTATTGTCACAAAAGAGGTTATTCAAACACGAGCAATTAGGCAACTATATTAGCATATTTTTCATTGTAATATTACAACAAAGGGTATATTCCTCCCAGTGAATATATTTATAGGCTTTCGGAGCTAATATTTGTTTAAATGATTAATATGTTTTTCAAATACATGTGACAAGTGTGGCAGAAATATTTTTATCTCCGCAAACAATGTTCTGAAAGGCGAGAGCTCAGAGTCTCCAGGAGGGTTGTTTTCCAGGTTCAACAGAGTTTTTCAAGACATACAAGTTACATTTTTATCATCATGAATTCCAAGAGAAGGCCTTTCTGTGAGGGATGTTTAGAAACAAGCTGTGGCTGCAAGGCCTCCATCCCAGCTGGTGCCTTCCTGTACAGCACCTTTCCAAAGAGCCCTGGATTCTCCCTGCAGTCAGGTCACCATGTCCATCTAAAGTGTGTCCCTTACTCTTACTGAGAAATCCCAAAGGGCAGATGGCTCAAAACAAAGCTGGGAGCAGAAGCTGTGTCAGTTTTTTAACCAACACTTCCCTTTACTGAGCTCCTTCATACAAAGGGACACAGGATCACAATCACAATTCTGGTGTGTGGGTGGCAGGAGTAAACTTCCAGAATTCCGTGTTCCCTTTTCTGATCACTCCCATGGACAAGCATATTCCTCGAGCCTGAGTGATCTTTGAACTTCCTCACTCTGGCTTTTCTTAAAAAACAAGACCAAAGAGACAGAGAGAAGTTGATTCAAAAAGGTTAATGTTGGTGTATCTGGAGCTGAGGGGCTCTGGTTGGAGGGAGCAGAGCTGGGGGTGATGGTGCCAAGCCCCTGGACCAGCCACCAGCCAGGACCCCCTCTCTGCCCTGCCCAGAGGAGTGAGCTGGTCCCTGCCACCCAATCCCCTCCTGCACCTGGGATTTCCCCCTAATGAGTTTCTGTTAAAATTGGTCAGTCCCTGCCCCCAGGGTTTGGGTGAGAAGCAGCAGGGCCAGGACAGAGCACTGTGAAGTGCTGCTGTTCACGGGTGTGGAGAAGTTGTGAGGAAGCCTCCAAATGCCAGCAGGCCCCAGAGCAGCTCCCTGGCGGTGCTGTCAATGGACCCACCCGCCTGCCCCACCTCCCCATCCCGCTGTGCTGAAGCACACCGGCCTGGGGACGGGACAGCTCTGGCAGCCCCGGGTGGGACAGCAGCCTCTGCGCCTGCAGTGTCTGTCCAGACACTAAAAGCCATGGGGTTTTCCCCACTGACAATCTTCGTGTCCTCAGCAGCTTTCTGGAGCTGGGGGAATAAAGTGACGGTACTAGAGGAGTATGAGATGTCTGTGATGGATGTCACAACTGAAATCTCAGCCTGGGGTTCTTCTGCCGGTCCAAGTCCTCTCTCTGCCTCCCTCTCCAACGACAACCGAGCCGTTATTTACGCTGTCCTCGGCTGCGCGAGGAAGTGGAGTCTGGAGGGGAATGTATGAACACCACCTGTGGGACCGAAATAGCCCTCATCTGCAGGGGAAGTGGGCTGGGGCTCCGGCCCCACGGCTCCGGGAACGGCAGCGGAAACTGCCGCGGGCTCGGGGCTGGGTCCCGCGCCGGGGGTGAGCGCTGCGATGCACAGCGAGGGCAGCCGGGGCAGCTCCCCCATGGCAAACCAGGGCCCCCCAGGCTGGACACTGCAGGTGACATGCTCTGTCCCACGCTCAAACCAAACCTTGTCACGGACAGTGTTTTCTCTGCTTTGAACCACAGCTTTAACCCGCGGGGCTCCAGCTCGGACCCCAAGCCCACCGGGTCCTCCTGACACCCCCGGCCAGTGCAGCTCTGGCAGGTCCAGCCAGGTCTGGTGTCCAGTGCTACGAATCCTCTTGGTCCCAGCAGCTCCCCAAGCTCTGCACAGAGGGCTGACACTGAACTGGGCAGAGTTGGTGGCACAGGGGACAGTGCTCTGTCCTTCCCAGAGTGGCTCCACAGGGCCTGGGCTGCAGCCAGTGGTGTCCATGTCTCTGCAATTCAGAGAGCAGCTCAAAGGGCTTTCCAGCCAGGGTCCTTTTCACGGCATCCTCTGACACCTCCTTGAGCCACCCCAATGGTCTTAGTGGCAGAAACCCCTGTCCTGGGCAGGTCCGTGGAGGACACAGCTCTGGCAGAGCAATTCCTCCCTCTCTAGAGAAGAGGAACCTCTTGGCAGCAGCAAGCTGAGACGTGAGGTGAGGGCTGCCCCATCCCTGGAAGTGTTCATGGCCAGGTTGGACAGGGCTTGCAAAAATGTGCTCTAGTAGAAGGTGTCCCTGCCCGTGGCAGAGGGTGGAACTGGATGAGCTTTAAGGCCCCTTCCAAGCAAACCATTCTGGGATTCTGTATTGGCACTGGTGGGCGGCTCCTGTCCCTGCCCGAGCCCCCCTCAGCACCCGCCCCTTCCAGTCCTCCCCAGCCTGAGCTCCCTGAGCTCCTCTTGCAAAGATCAGCTGCAAACCTTGATGAAATCCGAACAGCAACTGACACCTCGCTCCAGGCTGGAAATGTGGCTTTCCACCATTGCTGCTATCTGCAGCGAGAGTAAACTCACAGACAAATCCATGACCCCGGATTCTTTTAAAAATTCTCCAAACAGAGTCTTAGAAATGCATGGCTTTGCTCAAGATCACCCTGTTTGTGTTGGTGTGAGGCCAAAATCCATGAAAAATAGCATGCATGCCAAAAAAATCAATTTTATATAATAAATACAGATCATTTGGATGTTTCTTGCCAAAAACAATGCAAACATATACATCCTTCATGATTCTTATCAGAACACAGCTGAATCTTTAATACACTCCACAGACAGGCTACTAAAAGGCAAGAACATGCTGCTCAATGGTTAAAGTTTCCTCATTTCCATCCCTTGCAATGGCTTTTAGCAGTCAAAACTGTGAAATTCAGTTTAATGCAAAAATTAATACACCAAAACCCAAAGATTCTTCTAGTAAAACCCTATTTTTAATGAAGAGTAGGGTCTGGAGTAAAAAATAAATATATTTGCCAGCACTATAATTATTTTATGTTGCTGGAAAAATGTTTACCAAGCAGTAGCTGTTCTGAGCTTCACATTCCCCACAATCTCATGTGTTTAAGGTCCACGAGTGTGTCAGGGCACTCGGCAGCAGCCAACACTTTTCTGAAACACAAACGTGTTGCTGCAAATGGTTTAAATTCTCCATTACAACCTAGGTGGAATAAATAAAATATTCCATCTGCCTAATGTGACATGCAGATCAGACCCCTGTGGGTAATCCTGGAGTTTGCAAAGGTGCATATGGGATGCTCCAGCAAATTTAATAAATGTAAAGGAGGTTGTTTTATTTTTTAAAATAACCTTTATGTTATCCTTGCTGTAAATTATGTAAGAGGATGCTATCGGAAATGTGACACACATGCTGCACACGCTCACAGGGGAGAGGCAGCGCTCAGCCCGGCAGCGCCGAGCCAGGCACTGCCGGGAGCCCGCGGCTCACCCGGCTGGGATCCGGCGGGATGCGGGCAGAGGGAGCGGGATGAGGGCAGCAGGAATGGGATGGGGGCAGCGGGAGCGGGATGGGGGCAGCGAGAGCGGGATGGAGGCAGCGGGAGCGGGATGGGGGCAGCGGGAGCGGGATGGGGGCAGCGGGAGCGGGATGGAGGCAGCGGGAGCGGGATGGGGGCAGCGGGAGCGGGATGGGGGCTCAAGGCACCCGGCACTGCACGGACCGTATGGTCCCACCTGGCTGCAGCAGACACTTTATTTGCTGTACAAGACACACGGTGCCCTTCCACGGCCGCTGCTTGTGCCAGGGACACAGCCCCCAGAGGTGGCCGAGCTGCTCGCTAAGGCACGTCGGAAGCTGGAGCCATTCCAGTTTACAGCTTTCCGTCAGTGAAGCATCCCTGGGGCTGTTGTTCACACTGAATGCTGGCTGTGCCCTCCGAGAGCGTGCTCCGCTCCCTTCCCCTCTGGAGGTGGCGGATCCCTGCTCCCAGGCTGTTCACACTCTCGCTGTCACTGGAACTTCACGAGCAGATGGAGGCTGTGGCACTTGGACCCCTACTGCTCTGCACCCGCCACAGTCCCCTACTGCTGTGCCCCCCGACACTGTCCCACACCACTGTCCCCCACCACTGACCCATCGGCAGCTCCTTCTGTGCAAGCAGAGCAGGAAAAGCTGCTTGAACCCAGCTCTAGGGAATTTGAGGAGTTTTCTCCTCCTTTTCTAAAGCATTAGTAATAGTGGAGAGGCTGTGTTTCGCAGCAAAGTTTGCAGGAACTATCAGGGAGCGTGGAACTGCTGGTGGTGCTGCCTAATGAAGTGTGTTTGAAATATTGAAGTATATGATAAACCATTATGTAAATTAAATTCATTGATAGCTCTGCTACGAAATCGCTCTGGTAGCAGAATAGTAGATAAACATGGAGCTTAGGAGGTGTCATTTATTCATCCTTAAAATGGTTCCAAGTTTCTAGTGATTCATTATCATTCAGCAGAAAACAAAGAGAACATTCGTTTCACAACTAAACTCAGGCTCTGGGATTCTGCCAACGCCCATGCCAGGCTGAGGTGTCTCAGGTGCTCAGATCCTCCAAACCAGGTCCTCCTCTGCAGGTCCTGCCTTTGGGAAGGAGCTGCAGGGGAAAATTCACGCCAGGGCTGAGCAAGCCCAGGAGAGACTCAAGGAGGAATGCGCAAAGAGGATAAAGAGCAAGACCAAGGGTTCCTGATGCTTCCCAAGCACAGAAATGGCATTTGCTATGCTGCCTCCTCCATCACCCGCTGCTCCACAGCTCTCCCGGCAAGGGCCTCGGGATAGGTCAGTTCCTGTCTTGGTGCAGGCACACGGGGAAGGCTGGGCCAGCCCGTTCTGCTGTGGCTGGGACAGTCTGTGCACTCACCACTGCTGGCACTGCCTGAACTGCAGGTAAAGGTGTTCTGCTGGGCTCTGCTGGGGAGCAGTGGCTTGGGCCATGGAGCAGGACGTCCCCCCAGGGATCCTGGGGACAGCTGCTGGGGCCACGAGCAGGATGTCACCACCACGACCATCCCCACGGCTCAGTCAGCCAGCATGGGCACAGCTGCCCCTGGCCATGGGAGCGGGGTGGACACGGTGTCCCCGCAGCGCAGGCTGGGAGCGGGGCCGTGAGGGGTTAATGCTCCCGCAGCCGCCAGCCAAGTGTGCTGGGAAGGAGACAACCCGCTGCTCTGAAACTAATTTTACAGCTTAACTCCTATCAAATATCCTGGGCCCCCCTCAAAAACCCTCTTTGAGAGGAGTGCTCCTAACCCATTGGAAAACCCGTGGCGTGTTTTGATTGGCAAGGTTTCTCCCAGACGGTGGGAGTTATAAATGAACATCTCAGCAGGGCCTGGAAAAGTCCAGCTCATTCTGCCAGCCCGAGACGGCGCGAGTGCCTCTCCGCGGGGTCGGTCCCTCACTGGAGCCCCTCCATCCCATTACATAAGCCCCAAACAGGACATTACTGCATGTGTGTGAACAACTCGTGTTACAGGAACAGCAACTCCTATTCACCGGGAAAATTGCTGTAGCTCTCAAAAGGCCCCTTTTCTCACAGCCTGAAGAGCCCAGGGAGCTGCCATTTGCATGGGCAGGGACAAAGTCAGGCTCAAGGCCCTGCACCCGTCGCTCCTCGCTGGAAGTTTCGTGCAGGAGCGGAGCTCCCTGTGAACAACAGGGGTCCTGCCTGACCACACAGCCCCTGCCCGTGGCTGTGCTGCTCCGGGCTGCAGACCCAGCATGACCCCAGGAGCAACCAGCCCCTCCACCGAGAGCGATCTCGGGGCTGTGTGCCGAGCCGTGCCCCCTCTCCGTGCCAGTCCCACAGCCCTGCGGGCAGCCAGACCACCCAGCCCACAGTGGGTCACTCCCAGGGACTGTCCCCTTGCTGATATCCAGCTGCCAATCAGCTCTGCAGGATGACCAATGGAGTGGGGGCTGTGATGGGGACTAGGTGTCCCATGATGGATGGATGGATGGATGGATGGATGGATGGAGACCCAGCTCAGTGCAGCGCCTGCACCAGCCCTTCTGGAATGACTTGCCCCCTCCAATCCGTACCATGCCTCCTACAGTGGCCTCGGGAAGAGCAGTGGGAGGAGGGATGCAGCCCAGTGCAAGGGTGTGCCCTGGCTCACGTTATGGGTACCCGGCCCTCAGGGCCTTCCCCACACATCGGGCAGGGACACCGCATTGCTGCTCTGGCCCGGGGATGCTCCACAGCACCGCAAGACACCCCCGGCCCCTTGGTGCGCTCCCCATCCCGTCCCCGGTGTCCCTGACCCAGCCGGGCGGTTGGAGGGTCCTGCCCCGGCCGGTGCCGCCGTGCCGGAGCTCTGCCAGTGTGCGGTGCGAGCAGCGCTGGCCTGGGGACACTGCAGCCGTGGGTCACCCAATGCCCGGCCTGGGGACGCTGCAGCCATGGGTCACCCAACGCCCCCGCTCCAGGGTGTGCTGTTCCCACACATGGCTGGCGTGATGGGCGGCAGCACCGCAGACCCGGCCCCTGCCCTTCATCGGGCATGTAATTCTCCAGTTCTCAACGTTCCTCCTTTCCCCACAAAACAAAGGCTGTGTTTACAGTGCATGGGCTGGGAATGCCCCAGGTCACTCCATCACCGGGCAGGGAAGTGGCAGCACTTTCCCAGCAGGAGCACAAGCCCCTCTGCATGATGAGCAGGTCGGATTGTCCCTCTGGCTGCGACCTCTTCCCATAATTTAAAAGTCACCACTGGTTTATTGATCCTGCTTCCCCTTCCCTTCCACAGAGGACAGAATTCTGCCTTAAAGAGGCTGTTTCTGTTGTAAGACAAGTTTTCCCCAAGTCCCACACCTACAGCTGATCCCGTCCTGCATCATCCCACGCTGCTTCCCCTGTGCAGTGTGTTCCTGACAGCTTGGATCTGCTGCTCTGGACTCAGCCTGCCGCTGGGCAGGTGATTCTGCACACCCTGCAAAGCAAAAGCCGTCAGAAACTTTGTTCGTCTGTACAAACTGAGCCATTCTCACCATCAGCTGCTGCTGCTTTTGTCCTCGTCCCCAGGACCACTTCAGCCCCTCAGGAGCTCTCCCTGCAGCTCCCCTCGGGGTCACTGCTCCTCTCTAGCCCCAGTGTGACCACGACCACAGTACAACCCCCCCTGAGGCAAAACAGCTCTGGGGCTCCAGGGCACACAGGGTGAATCTGCACCTCCTTTAGAGAGGAGCTGAAAATGTATCTCTCCACCTGGATTTCAGGTTGAATTCAGGTTGAATGCTCACTGTGAAGGGTCCCCAGCTCCTGATGTCAGTGCAGAGCAAATAGGAAGAGCTGATGCCACACAGTAACAATTCAATTACTTGCTGGGGATGCTGTGGAGAGCTCTGCTCATTTTAATGCTATGGAGTAACTCATTTCATGCTGAAATTGCAAAGCACTCACTAGTCCCACACACACATGGCCCCTGGAGAGCCTTTTCCAATTAATAATCATTAACATTCACTGCTTCAATAAGTAAAATGATTTCTGCATCATCAAAGAGGGCTGGCTCCTCTTGCAAGCCAGGCAGTGTGCTCCAGGCGCTGGCACTCCGACAGCTGTGCAGTCCATGGGGCACAGGCTGGAGCAAACACCCTCCCAAAATGCACTGTGACAGTGCAGGACCCACTGATATCCTTCTATTTCATCTTTGCATGCTCTTGTGTTTATCCTTTACTGACCCAATATCATTCCTGCAGTGAGAAATTTTGGCCAAGCAGATTATTGTACTGTGAATATCTGGCTTTGGGAAGGATGCCCCTGAGCAGTGGCAGGTTTGGAAACTGCACCTTTGATGGTAAGAGGATTTGCTGCTCAATATTTTTACCCACAATTAGCTTGCCTTTGTAACATGCAGCAGAAACTGAGGACTGGCACAAGAACAAGCCCTGTATATCTACTTTGTGGGAAAATTTTATCGTGCATCTGTTGGCATCCAGATTTTAAAAGTTCATCCAATGTTAAGCATGTGGCAATTTACATTTGTGTATGACCTGTTGTTCATCTGCTGCTGGCACTCAGATATCAAATTACACTTCTAATTTTAGGCATTGGAGTTTGCCAGGTGTATTTTTGCAAAGGAATTTTTGTCCCGTTTTTGGAAGGGTCACACACACACGTCCTCACAGCCGGGTGTGCTCAGCCAGCCCCAGGAACACACCTTGGATATCTCTGGCAAACCCAGCCTGGGGCTGATTTGAATCTGGGGTATATTCATAGAAATCTGGAGAAAACAGAGAGCCCAATGCACCACCAGCTCCCTGTGGAGCTTATCTGCAATGAGGTTCTAAAACACCCCCCTCTTGCTGTTCCTCCCCCGCTGAAGCTGGATGTCCCCTGGCCTCGGCTGCCCACAGAGCCCTGCAGTGTGGGTGGGACAGAGCAGGGCCACCAGCAGCCTCCCCACCAGCCTGGAGCACCAGCTCTGACTTCACCACACCCTTCCCAAAACACAACCTGCCCCTAACTCTTCAGTACATAAGGGTTTTTTCCTCGCTGGAATCAATTTACTCTTTGAAGCTGCAAATAAGTTTTGTATAATCCGTGTGCCTTGTCCTGGCCCGTCAGCCCAGGAGCAGTGCCAGCCTGGGGCTGGGGGGCCAGCAGGGATCCTGTGCTCTGTGCTCGCAGCACCAGGGCCACGGGAACAAGGGACACAGCAACAAAGAGCTTGTGAGGTCAGGCTCGGTGCCAGCGGGCCGGGCTGTGGGGCTTGGGGCAGGGGATGCCTCCCAGCACGCTTTGTCCGCGAGCAGCGCTCATGCCAAGCGCCACGGCGAGCGGGAATAGGTCATTCACGCTTGAGCTGGAATCCCAGTCGCATTATATCACTTACAGCTAATTAGCAGGCTCCAGGCACAATGCAGCGAGACATTGTTTCTTGCAGAAACGGATAACTCGGGACAGCCCCGAGCACGGCGTTCGCCGGGTTCTGCGGCAGCACAGGCCACAGCCACCCCCTCCCTCCCCGCCCGGCACGGACCCGCAGCAGGGCTCGGGTATGAACCTCCCAGCGCGGGCTGAACCCGACAAGTGACAGGGTATGCTGGAAAGCTGCAGGAAACTGTTCCCACAAGAAAGGCTGCATTGATCTGCAGGGGCAGGGTCCCAGCTCTCCCCCACACTCTCAAAGTTGGGTTCCTCTGGACTCCTGGATGTCCAGGCAGCAGCTGGGGCTGAGTCAGCCTCTGCCCTCTCCGTCGTTCACCTCGAAGCTGTGGCATCATTGTCTCCAAATGCCACCGAGGGGCTGCACGGCAGAGCCACGCTGCTCCAGGGATGGCAGCCAGGCCCGGTGACGCAGGGCAGCCGCCGGGGCTGTGCCGCACTGCCGGCACCATATGGAAATGGGTTGTGCACCCGCGCTCCTTGCCAGAGCCCTGAACTGCCCTGCCAGCACACGGGGGCTGGGCGAGCCCCTCCAGACCTTCCGAGTGCGCAGGGCACCCCAGGAGGGCCTGAAAGGCAGAGGGCAGGCAGAGGCAGAGCAGGAGCCCGCTGCTCTCCCAGCTGCTGACCCCAGGAAGGCAGGGCTGCAGCTGCTGAAACCGAGCCTGGACACAGAGGGAGCCACAGAAACCGCAGAAAGAGCCAAGGATTCCCCCGCTCCCCGTCAGTGTCTCCCAACGCCCGGTTTGGCGCAGGTCTGTCCCCATCGCGGGGCTGCCCCTGGTGCGGGGCCAGAGAAGGGATCTTCCCCTTAGCAGAGGAACCAGCGCAGACAGGGCAGGACTGCGCAGGAACAGGAGCAAGCCAGGGATAGGGCATGATTCCTCCAGTGAAGAATTGGCAACTCCAGCTTAACTAGGGCCAAAGACTGGTTCCATCTAATCCCTGAGGGATCTCAAGCTCACAGATTTTCTGGTTTTCCACTGCCTTTCCCAGATGAGCCATCTGGCCTCAGACAGAAGACCAGAAGAGCTCCAGTTAAGAACTCAAGCCCTTCCAACAGAATGCACAACCCCATTGCTGTTCCAAAACATTTTCCCTCTGAAGGTACACAAAGCAGAGAAAAATGAGGACATGGGAAGCAGGCAAGCATTTTGCCTTCGGCCACGGCCTGGGGAGCCGTGCTGGGCTGGCTCTCTGGGAGGGGAGCTGACCTCCCACCACGGCCGGGGTGCCCAGGCCTCGATGCCCAGCAGGGCGGGCGGGACCGGGAGCAGTTTGTGCAGAGAGGTGCCACCGGTGCCTCTCGTCCGCAACCAACGCTGCTATTCCAGAATTAAAGCAGCAGTGTCCCATCTCTCGGGAAGCTGATTAACCTAACCCCAGGACACACTGCCCCCAGAAGAGGAGCGCTGGCACAGGTCACCCTGCGCAGCTGCTGTGCTCTCGCGCCACGGCCCCGGTCAGCAGCGGCAGGGACGCCCCTGTCCCCCCAGGCTGCCCGGCCACCTGCAGGGGAGGCCCCTCTGACAGGACCCCCCAGCCCGGCGGCTGCAGCGTGGGCAGGCTGGGCACGGAGAGTGCTGAAAACTCCGACTCCCTGCCACTGTAAACACTTTTAAAAACATTTCCACAGGTTTCCTGCCGGCGCTTCCCCGCCGAGGAGCCGGGGAACAAACACACTCTGTCAGGCTTTGGTCCACTCAGGCAGTATTGATCAAGATGGGATTTTTTTCATTTTCTATATTGTTACTACGCATGTCAGTCTGGACTCTTTGCAAAGGAATATTTGGAAAAATTATTTTTTTTTCTGAATTATTTGCCAGAAACAAAGAAATTATTTCTTTTTAGCCAAGCACAGCAGTTGTGTGGATAGTTCAGTTCCATCCACAGTTCACAGAGGCTGTTTTGGAGCACACTTACCTGGCTGTGCCCCACATCCCCATACACTGAGCAGATGCTTCTCAGTCAATGTGCTCCATGCATTTAAGGGGTATTTCTTTGGAGAGGTGCAGGCTGAGCAGTTGAACTAATTACTTACAAAATCATTTTCTTACTTGACAATGACAGCCACCACCTGTTCTGGGGCTGGCCTGGGCTTCAGGCAAACATTACCTTGTTTATTCGTTTCCCACCCGGGAAAACGAGAAATGCTCTGGTTTTGTATAAGTTATTTCTACAAAACTGCTCTTAATACACTAATAAAGAGAGGATTCCTGCAGGCTGAGGACCTGGGGCACTTTGAAATGCAGAGTTTTACTGGCATTGCAGAGGTAGAAGTTGCAGGATGCAAACCCTGGACTTGAGGAGCACGGCCAGGACCTCCCTGCGCTTCTGCTGCAGGTGGCAGCCTCACCCCTCTGCTCTCCGAGGAAATGTCTGGGGGCTCCAAGCTCAAATTGGTTCAGTTTCTTCAACAACAGTGTCAAACCTTTACCTAAAACATCCTGAAGATGCGTGAGAGGCTCACCCCAGCTCCGCACCCCACGGACATTCCCCACGCCCACCCAGTGGGTTCACACTCGTCCGCCTGGAGAAAACCCCACTCACACACCAGATGATGTTCATTCCCAAAGCTGACAGAGAGTGGGGGCGGACTGTGCGAGGCCGTGGGCACACGAGGGTGTGATTCCTGCACTCCCTGTGTCCCAGGGCCGGGCTGCAGCCGCCAGCCCCGGGAGCCCCACGCGCCCTGCGCAGCCACGGGGCAGAGCGGGTCCCCTCGGGCTGCCGGGTGACAGCAGCGTCCCAGGGCAGGGACATGGCATTCACGGCCACCAGACCCCAGCAGGTCCCAGGTCCCCTACACAGAGCTCTCTGTGCTCACACAGGGCTCTGGGAAAAGCCAAAGAAATGAGCAAAAAAGCCATTTTTGAGGCTATTTTGAGTGCTAGTGGATTATATTGTAATGCAGCCCAAGTGCCAAAATACACTATGCTTGGGGGTATGTAAACTAATTCCCAAAAAAATCTTAGGACTTTATTCCACTGTCCTGTCCCTCGGTCTGACGCAGAGCCAAGCCCTGCTCAGCACCACCACAGCCTATTAGAGATTTTGCTCTAAGCAGCTTGAGAGTGTTTATTTGGTGTGCAAAGAAGATTGGAGCTGGGAAAAGCACAAAAAGGATTATTCTGTTTATCACTCAGCTTTCCCTGGCCAATCTCTATTCATGGAAAAAGTCATTTACTCGGGTTATCCACAGGCTTTGCTCGCCAGAAAGTGTTGAAAGCCCTGAAAATTAGAGAGATGCAGAATGGATTGGAAAAACGTAAGGCACTTAGAAGCCTCTGACACCCAGAAATACACCAACCCAACACAAGGTTTTTTCAATCCCAACTTTCCCCACTGCTAATAAGAAACTGTCCGAGTCCCAGCACGTGCCAGTCAAACCCCTCCACAGGCCAAGCAATAATTAGATGGATTGTCAAATCTGGGAGGCCAGGTTTTGAGAAGAAAATTAGAACCCAAAACATCAGATTGAGATAATGAGTTCTTTATTAATTCTTTTCTTTAGCTTTTAGCTTTTTCTATGGTCTCCAAGTAACATTTGATTTTATTTCCATTGTAGGAATCCACTGGGCTCGTGCAATAACTACAGACAGGGAAAAAAGGATGAGGCAAGTGGGAGGGAGCCCGTGGCAGCCCACACTACTGGCCACAGGACATGGCATCTCCTCAGAGCATGGTGCTGCTTCAGCCCCGCAGCGATGGGAGAGAAGTGAAGATGTGCCACACGGTGCAGAATGCCTTGGACTGGCAGGTAGAGCTTTAAATCAGTGCTGAAAATAAAACACTCTCACGACAGAAGCAGACTCCATGCTCAGACACTGCAGACAGATCCAGACTCCTCTCGCAGGGCTCACCTGCAGCACCCTGCCGGTCCCACGGGCACTCCAGGCTCCCCTTGGCCCCTCTGGCAGTGTCCTCGGGGTGCCCTTCCCGGGAGTTCTTGCGGTGGTGGGTGCTGAGGATGCCCAACAGCAGGAGCGTGGGCTCCTTGGGTCCCTCACTCACACCAGGGAACCACAGGGTCATGCCAAGACCTCTCAGCCCGGTGCCCTCAGTGCTCGCAGGAGCAGGGCTGGCCAAGCTCCACAGGCTGCTCTGCACTGGGGTTGTTAATGCAGCCCCTGTGGGGGGACACGTGGGGAGCCTGGTCACAGGGCCCAGGGATCTGCTCTCATGGATGGATCGCTCCAGGGAGGAACCCAAGAGTATGTGAGTGCAGCACCGCCGGGGGAGTGCCCTTCGCTCCTGCCTGGCATGAGGCTGGCATGTGACATCCACAGTGGCTGCTGGCTGGGGACCAGGGACCCCCTCGTGGGGCCACGCAGCCCCCTGCTCCCTCACACCCCTGGAGCTGGAACTGGAGCTGGAGCTGGAGCTGCCCAGACGGCTGCTCTGACACCACAAGGCCTCCCTGAAAAGGGAGATTGTTTCTCAAAAATAAATATTAAATAACTCTAAAATTTCAAATAATTCAGAGCTCTGCTGTTTTCCATGCATTATGAAAACAAAATTGAGGGGAAAAGGTATGTAATACGTTTCCTATTTCCTGTTTCTGCAGCTCTGCATGTGCCCCGGGGGATCAGCACAAGTGGAATTATCTCTCCTCTGGCTGGGAGCGTTCATTTCGGGCCAAAAATACCAAAAAAGTATGAACTAATCCCTACATAGAGCTAGGAAGTGTGGGATCGCAGGCCAAATGCTGAAAAATGAGGCAATTTTCCCCATTTCAAGAAGTGACTAAAATCCCTGTGCTGTTCTCCGCACAGGCGTGTTCTGTTCCAGCCCAAACCACTTCAAGAGCCGGATCAGATCGTCTCTCCGGGAGCAGACAGCGACGAGGAACCGCCGCTCAATGCAAACATTGTCCCTCTCCCAGGAATCCCTGCATGCAGGAGAGGCACTGCCCAGATATTGTTTCATTTTCTCTGTGATGCTTGGAGCAGCGGGAAGAGCAGCATTAAATACATCAACAACCATGGAATACTGGAGCGAGATCTGGAGACTGATCAACTCACCACTGGAAGCGGGATTAGCGCAGCACAGGGGCATCTGGAGCACTGGGGGTGGGAAGGAGACCCCCGGCTCTGGGAGAGGGAGACTTGGCAGGGATGCCCATGCAGGACACAGCCCAGCTGGGCCCCAGCAGGCTCCCAGGAGCCTCATGCTCCCGCAGCCTCTTTCCCGCAGGTGTTGCCCCCGAACTGGGATCAGAGCAGGGCAGGGTCGGACACGGCGCAGAGCCCCCTGCATGGGGCGAGCGACGCCGGCGCCCGTGGCCACCATGCCTGAGGCGAGGGATGGAGCAGCACCTGCGGCTGCTGGGACAGGGAGGGCGGGAGGAAGGCAGGAGCCACCTCTCCTTCCAGAAAATACCTGCCAGCCAAAGGCAGGAGCCAGCACGAGGTGCAAAAATGACAGGAATGTGATGCTCTGGTTGCATAACTGCAAAACAGCCAAGAACACAGCAGTCAACCCAGCAGCTCGTGCACTTCCTGCCATGGGGGTTTTCTCAGTTGGGGTTGGGGAGTTAAGGGTAAATCCCACCTTTGGCACCCTCTGAATAACACCCTCATTTACTCTGCCTGACCCACAGCTCCGCTGGCCCGCACATGAGGGGGTCCCCCATTCTCAAACACATCCTTCAGATTCCCAAAGCCCAGGGAACACACAGAGGGATGTGCATGTTCTCCCACAGCTTGTTGTCTGGCCCAGTTTACTAAACTGCACTTTTATCCAAAAGAAATATATCTCTTTTTAAACTTTATAAACACCACGGAGCAGAAATTTGTGTAAGAATCCACCTTTTCATGTTTCCTTCCTTTGATGGTGCAACTTCAATTCCTCATCAACAAAGATCCTTCTTGGAACTTGATTCCTTAAAAAAATACCAAACAACCAACTTCACAAGAAGCCACACAAGTTTCTTAATGTGAAAATTCCCAGAGTGCTTATCAGCCTGGAGTTCTGTCCCTCATTAACTGCTGCTCTTGGAGAAGGGGGATGTGCCCACCCCTTGTTTTTATCACTCAGAGCTACACAGCATGGAAGGAAGGTGGGAGACATGGACCCTTGGTGTGCACAGGGTGTGAGGAGCCCACTCCAGCACCCGCCCCATGCCCCTCCTGCCCAGGCACCGCGGGCCCTGAGACACCAAACCCACGGCTCCCTCTGCGCCTCATTGCACGCCCTCCCATCGCCACCACAGAGCTCGTGATGCTGCTCGAGGCAACCCCAAAAAAAAAGAGAGAAGGGAGGAATCATGGCAAGACAGAGCATGCTCTGACAGCTCTGCCCTCCCCCAGCCCCTTTGCCCAGTTTCCCATTTTCTTATCCCTTTTTTTCCTTCACTTTCATCTTCCCACTGAGGTACTTGGGCCAGGCCAAGTTCCGAGGCTTTTCAGACTCCAGACTATTTTTTGTAGGCCTGTCTGAAGGAGAAGGGGGGGAAAAAGTAGCTAAAGATTTTCCAGTGGGAAGCGAGTATTTTCTCTTCTCCCATAGCACAGGCACAGCCAAAGGAATTTTTCTCAAGCTTGACAACAATTCACCTTCAGGCAAACAGCGAGCATGGAAAATTTAAGCCCAGCAGGTGAATGTTTGGGAAAATTTTTAGCCTATAGAAATTCTCGTGTAACCTTAACTATAGGGGTCGCTCTGTGGCATCGCTCGTCGCGAGCTCCCTTCGCCGCCGCGCTGGCAGCTGCATTCCCAAGGATAGCTGAAGGATTGGCATGGGAAAAGAGGATCTTGGAAAAATATGTATCCAGCCCCTTGAAAGCACTGCACACGTGCTGAGGCTGTGCTGCCAGCCAGGTACCCAGCCGAGGGTACCCAGCCAAGGGTCCCCAGCCAAGAGTCACTGCGACTGCCATCGCCCACACTGACAGGTAGCTTGGGACACCAGACAGAGAGCCTGGGCGGGCAGGGATCCCAGGAAGACAGGGATGCTGGACAGGCAGGGATCCCAGGAAGGCAAGGATGCCGGTCAGGCAAGGATCTAGGGCAGGAAGCGCTGGCTTTTGGCAGCCACCACCCTGGGACCACACAAGAATGTGCACAAGCCACAGATTCAGCTTTGCTCCACAGCCTGGACTTGGTGCATGCATTTAAGTTAATCAGAAACAACTGAACCACCAAGAGACTGATTTCTCCATAGTTAACTGTCCACAGCAGGACCGCTGCTGGGAAGGCTGCAGCATCCCTCAGTTCGGTGATGTGAGCCACTGGCTGAGCAAGCTTTCCTGGAAAAGGAAAGTAAGCTGGATATCTCTCTGGCTGAGCAGTGACTGTGTCTACAAGGCAGATCCACCCATGACCCTTCCAGCCACACAGCACCACTGCTCAGCTGATCATGAACATTTGAGTAAAGACAAAGCTGCTTTCTTCCCCCACTCCTTCTTCTAGACCTTCTGATAGAAATCATTCTTCATTTCTAGCAGAGAGCATCCAACCTGTGTTGAGCACGTGCCAGGATGGCAAGGGCAGCTCCATCTGGAGATGTTTCAGGGCACCAACCAAGAGGAAAGAGCACAGACCTGGGACCTCAAACTTCACCTGACAATCCCAGGCAGGGAGATCCATTTCCCGACCAATGTGACTCTGAGTACCTCTCACAACCATCCCTCCCCTGCACAGGAGCAGCTGCAGTGAACATGTTTGGCCAAAAAGGGAATGTTACCACCACTCAGAATTAGCAATAACAAGTTATCTGTGTCCCACTGCTCTGGCTGCAGAGTCCCTTTGGGGGTGCGGGGTGTCTGTGCAGAAAGGACCACGTGTGTCACGGTCCCAGCTGGGGCCCCTGCAGAGGAACTGTGGCAGCAGAGTCGTCACTGGGTCTGCTGCAATGGACCAGTCAGCCTGTCCAGAGCCACAGCTCCAGTCATGGGGCAGCTTGATGGACGTGGAGCATCCCTGCAGTGCTGCCTGGACAGCAGACTCTGCCAGCTGGGCAGGCCAGACCCTGACCTGGGCATGGGGAGCCCTTGGGAGTGAGATGCACATCAGGGCACTGCCTGGGATGGGCAGCCCCCAGCCCACAGATCCCACTCCCCACGAGCAGACTGGCTTGTCTGCTGAGGATAAACAAACACAGGAAGTGATCGATGGTTCCCTTTGGAAAACACTGATCCCTCGGCCGCAGTGCGTTCAGCGGGGCAGAGCAGCAGCAGTGCCAGCAGCTGCCTTCCGTCACAGCCGGGCCTAACTCACCCGCTCTGGGGGCTGCTGTGAACCACCCTCTGGCGGACAACACCTCCTCAGTGCAGTAAACATCCACTTACAGCTGAGGGACAGCAGCACTCCTCAGTGTCCCCACACACTCGTGGTGCTCTGGCTGGCCTGGGATGCCGGGATGAGCAGTGGCGATGGGGGCTGAGGCTGGTGGGGAGGAGTCGCTGTTGGAAAGGGAGATATTTTGAAATACCACGGCTGATATTTTTATACAATAGAGACATCATGTACGTAGGAGGCCTTTTTACATTTTAAAACAAACTGAATCACCAAAGATAGAAGATGAGCAAACCTACAAGCATATGAGCATTTACCATCTCACAGATTTCCTCCTCTGTGCTCCAGGCCAGCAGGCAGCAAGTACAGGCATCTCGCAGGCAGAGCATCGCCTCATCCCGGCAGGGGAGCGGGTTACCGAGGGAGGAGGTGCTGGTTTCTGTCTTCCTGTTCCCTTGAGCTGACCCCCACACCAGGTATGGAGCAGCCGAGAGAGGAGGCCGGTCCGAAGGGAGCTCGAGCGCCAGGGGTTAGGGACACAGCGTGGTCTCCACACCAGCGAGCCCACCCTGCGGCTCCCAGGGGAGGGACGAGGCACCCGCCGGCACCCGCTGCCCGCCCGTGGCAGCCCCACGGGGCCCGGCCTGTGCCTGCATCCAGCGCCAGCTGCTGGGGGTGCCTGAGGAGGGCCAGAAGAGATTGTGTTTGGAGAGGCAAATAAATGAGAACCAAATGTAGGGATGGCTACGCGTGGACCGGACTTGTGCTCCGAGAGCCTGAAAGACGCTGCACTTTAATTACAGCTCTTACCAATCAGGCGGTAATTGCCGGTATCCTTCCTGTAGCCCGCAATTGCCTAATCTTGTTATTTGAGAGCCATCACGATTTAAACAGCTGGCGAGCTCTGCCTGCTCCTCAGAAAGTCCTGGTTTGCCCAGCACTGCTAATCCAATAACTGTGTGTGACGAGGGACCTGCTGCAGCTCCTCAGCTCTGTGGGGCTGCACCTCACCCTGTCCCCTGCTCAGTGTCCGGCAGCAGCTTCTCCTCGGGAAATCCCACCCCGTCCCCAGAGACGACACATCTCCAGGGTCTCCAGAAGTGAGCAGCTTCTGTGTGCATGAACAAGGCTTGGGCAGATCACCCAATATGTCAAAAATCCTGTTGGCCATGTAAGAACAGATCCCATGCAACCACTAATTTTCCTCTTTCCATACTGGAGACTCCTGAATGACACCAGCTAAGATGGGTTGTCCCTGGGTGGCACAGAGGTGACACCTCCCCAGATCCATGCTGCACTTGGGGCTCCTGGAGGAGGAAGTGCCACCACGCAGGGCTGATACCAACGCATCCCATGGCCCCAGAGCCCCCATCCTGTTGTGCCCTGGGGCTGGCAGGGAGAAGGCTTGGCTAGAGGTGGTCACTGGTGAGCCCAAAAGTGAATCTGAGCACCAACAGCTCCTCACAGGACTGTGCTCAAAGCTGCAGCAAGGGGGAGTTTTGGAAAATGGCCCCTTCCCTTTGGTCATATTTAAGAATTAACGCGTCATGGAAACACTGATGGTATCTCTGTGCCATTCCTCCTTCATACTCAGTGACTTATCAGCCTGGGAAGCAGCTATGGAGATGTTGTCAGTGGCATCCGTCTCCACAGAAAGCCTGGAATGGTTGTGATAATACTGCAAATACTTGGGGCTTTTCTTTTATGACCATTGCCAATTACGGGGCATACAGAAGTGTCTCAGCTAGAAATCCCAGCTGCAGAGCAGGATGGGGTTTGGGTGGGCTGGGACGTGCACGGGCAAGCTGCCACGGCCTGTGTGGGACCCTGCAGTGGCCCAGCCTCGGGTTTGAGCAGTCATTCTGTGCGAGGTTCCGAATGATGCTGCTCTCAGCAGCCCTGCCCATGCCCCTGCTGGCCAGACAGAGCCCCCGTGGCCCCGCTGCTGTGGGGCAGAAGACAAGAGCAGCGGAGCCTTTGCACACTCACGGGTCTGGTTTTAGGGTCACCTCCCTGGGTGTCCGAAAGGGCAAGTGGAATTGAGGGCAAACCCAGCTGTAAACGGGGAGGCTTGGGAAGGTCAAGCTTGGGGCCGTGTCTCCTGCTCCATCCCTGCACCGGCAGCCACAGGGGCTGGTGCACAGGCCGGGGGAGCACACGGGGCACAGGCAGGATCTGGTTGCACCACCCCGCTCAGGGACGGCAACCTCTGACAGCTGAGCACAGTAACCCTTTAATCCGTTGCAGAGCTCGTCTGTCAGAGCCCCAAAGCCCACGGGGAGGTATCAGTAACAAAACGCAGGAAAGAGAAATGAGAGTGGAAAATGTTTGGCTTTTTGTCTCCTTACTCGCTAGAAACACAACCGCCTTGTGCTGCGGGTGGGAGTTTCTGCAGGCGGTGCCCGATGCCCCAGGGCTGCGCCGGCCCTGCTGGGCACAGGGGGTGGCTGGGGGGGCGGCTGGGGGTCCTGCACCCGCAGTGCAGCCGCTGTGACCGCACCGAGCCCGCACCCGCGGGTGTCACCCCTCCCCCAGACCCCAGCACAGGACACACGTGCTGCCTGCTCTGGCTGCCCCAAGCCCTGCCTGCCCCTGCCCGCCCTGCCTGCTCCAGAGCCACAGGAATCGGGCAGGAGGAGATGAAGCCGAGGGGAGGGCAGAGGGAGGGGAGGGAAGGGGACCCTAATTCTGAGCAATTTAAAGCCGCAATCAACTTTTCCACGTGGTCAGTGCCTTCCTCTGCCCAGCTCCTCACCTGAGACAGGTGAGAGGTGTGGCTGCGAGGTGGGAGAGTGGGCCAGGCACTTCCCCCCTTGTAATCTGCGGATTATGGCTGTGTAACGGGATTACCAGGGGCTGAGAAGAGGCACCGAGTGGGATCCAAATCACACAGAAAAACAGCGGAGAACCCTGGAAGAATGTCTCACACAGTACAAGTGCAAATACATCCTTGCAAGACCACATTTATATTTTAATATCAATTTTTCCATAATGCAGAACACACTTATGGCCCAGCTCCCTTGCTGGGCAGCTGCTGGGTTTCAGCGTGGGGGAATTGGCAAGATCTTTTCACCAGGTGAAATAAATAGTGTGCTGGGCCCCAGATAGGATTACGGTTTGTTTTCTTTAGGTGTATAGAATCCGCGGGAAAGCTGAGCCCAAACGGAAACTCAACTCCTAAAGAATTTGGCCTATACTGGCCAGCTCCTGTCTGCCTGCCAGGCATGCTCTCCTTGCCTTGTATTTTGCTCTTTATCTTTTAAGAGGCTTTGTTAGCAATGGATCAAGCCATTCTTTGTGTGCCTGGAGGACGGGGGGCTGCTTTCAAATTATTTGAGGATGATAAAGTTACAGGGTTTTACCTGGACAACCGCAATGAGAAAGTTCTCCTGGGCATTTCCAGGAACAGACACCCTCCCAGCCAACCCCCCAGCTCTACTTCCCAGCATTTCCAGAGCAAGCCGGGGGGCTGAGCATGGTGAGGGAGAGAAGCATGACAGAGCACAACCTCCCCCGTCTCTGACTCTTATTTTCTGTTGTGAACATGTTTTTCTCCTTGTTTTTCCCGCAGGGAGATGGGGTACGGGGTGAGCATCGCGCAGCAGTGCCGGGTTAGCACCACGTTCTCCCCCAACACAGCCACAACAGAGGGGTCTGGGCACGGATGCAGCCTCAAATGAACGCCAGAGACAGAGACAAGCACAGCCCCAGAGCCAAAGGCCACGTCCAGGAGTTTGCTGCTTGTCTTGTCTCCCTCCTTCCCTTTGTTTCTCTAGTGAGCAGCATTTGGAGAAAAAGCCTTGGCGAGCATGTGCTGGAGCCTGGGAGCAGCTGCCTCTTCCCGCTCCCTCACACCTCCCAGAGCCGTGTGGGAGCCCCGCAGAGGGGCAGCCCCGGGACAGACCCACACCCAGGAGGATCTGTGGGGCCAGTCCTGTCCCCGGCCAGCCAGGGAACGGCAGCGCTTCACCGGATCGGAGCAGTCAGGGGAGAGCCTGGCTGGAGTAAATCCTATTGCGATTACACTTAGGGCAATAAGAATATTTAGAGGGCCCAGAACAAAAGGAACAGCTAGATGTGTCCTAGAACAGGCATGGGTACATTCAGTCAGTGCCCAGCATGATGTGAAATGCTCTTCAAAGCCCGAGGAGAAGCATCCCCAAGGTCCTGAGACACCCACTGCCCTCCAGGAGTGGGTGCCAGCATCCCAGCCAAGTCCTGCTTGGGCACCTCAGGCAGCACCATGTGCATCCCAGAGCATCCTACACGGGAAAACAGGATCCCACCCTCAAAATTAACAGATTAAAAACTTTGGGCCCAGGACTTCTAAACCTACTGCTCCAATGGGACATCAACACACAGTTTAAAGCATAAAAAACTGTTTAGCCACGCATTTCTCTCATCTGGTTGAAAGCCCTTGTGCCCATAGTTCAGTCCTGGGGCACTGCTGGGGACCTGCAGCTGCTGCTGTGCTCCCAGAGCTGGGAGCAGCCATGGCTCTTCTGGATTCAAATACAGTCTTAGAAATTCTTGTGGGAATACTGAGGGGAATCTCTCAGTGAAAGTATACACATCCCTTCTTTCCAGACACTCCAACAGCGGCTGAAAAATGCGTCTGCAGCTTCAGCAACCCAGGTCTCCACCACGCTGCAAGGACACTCTGCACAGCAATTCAGGTCTTTATTTTAGGTCCTTCTGTGTCTTTGTATAGTCCAGGTGGCTGCGGGTGCCAGGCTGTCCCTGTGCCCTGGACGGTCCCCATGCCTTGGGCTGTCCCATGCCATCGGGCTGTGCTGCTGCCGGATTCCGAGCTGCAGCAGACATTCCTGCGGGCGAGGACGGGACGGTGGGAGTGGAGCCCATCCCTCTGTACCACCCCCCTCAGCTTCACCACCTGGGCAAAAAATGCGGAGAGCTGCAGAGACATGACCGAGCTGCCTCAGGGAGGACGAGCACGGCCGAGCTCCTGTTGCTAATTAGACACCCGGAGCTGTCCCGCTCCTCAGGTGAGCCCTTCATGGAACAAAGGAGCCCTTGTCAGGAGCATCCTGGTGATCCTCAGAGGTGAGGGACCCCAGGCTCCTTGGCAGCTCTCCCCACTCTCTGGTGAGGCTCTGCCAAGCCCATCTCTGCCTCCCGCCACGCAGTCTCTGCCACTCAGCCTGCGGGGCTGGGTCCCTGTCAGAAGCAGGGTGTCTGTAACAGAAGATTAGGTGATTCTGGTGTCCTTTTGCCCATAAACTGCTGCTTCACTTTTGCTGAAAAATTCACAGAAATCTGAACATGATCTCGCCTAAAACACTCAGTGGCAGTGCGGCTGGTTCATGGCTTCGTGAGCATCTGCAGCCAGCAGATGATGAGGGGAACTGGCTTTGTACCACGGAGAGGGAGCCAGGGGGGCTGCTCCCAAGGCAAGGGCAGCTGGCACTGCTGAGTCACCTGGCTGGTGTGCCAGAGGCACCTGGATCTCAGGGTGAGGACTTCATTGCAAAATGAAAACACTGATATTCATTTGATATTCAGCAAATTCTCCCAGCCCTTCCCTGCTGCAGGAACAAGTCAGAGCTGTTGCATGTGTGAGCAGGGTGAGTGTACTCCTCTGGGGAAGACTGTGGTGTTTAACTGAGCCAACCCACCCTCTGCCTCATGGAGACTCCTTGGTAAAATGTCAAAGTCACACATGTGCACTGAGAGGGAACGCACCAGGTCTGGGCCCATGATAACTGGCCACCTAAGGCCCCAAAAGCATGGCCAACTGCACCACAGTGGTCAGTGAGAGCAGCCACCCCGGCTGGGAGCACTGGCAGTGACCAGCCCTGGACACTGCTGTCCTGTACCAGCCTGCAGGAGCTGGCAGCTGTGCCCCCCCCCCACACACACACACACACACCGCACCCGGCCCAGCCCGCGCCTGGAGAGGCTCTCGGGGGACTGCAGGAGCTGCAGAGCCATGAGCCCTCTGGAGCCTGAGCTCACGGAGCCTCGAAGAAATGGTCGGCCCATGATATCACAGGGAACGCTCGCCAAACCAGCTGAAATCACTCAAACATTCAGAGCGTGCTTATGGGGGGGACCCTCTGTTCTAAATATATTCCTTTGAAGGCAGCTTGTTATTTAAACAGCGATTGCAAAACAGGGTTTACATGGAGCTGCTCCGAACCAGAGAGGCAGGGAGGGAGGGAAGGAGGGAGGGAGGGAGCGAGAAAGGGAAGGAGGGAGGGAGAGAAGGCAGGCTGTGGGCACAGTCACCACCCAGGTATTTTAATTGCAAATCCCAGCATGTTTTATAGATATCTAGAGAGTATCTTTTTACGTGGGCTCCAAGGATTACAGTAAGATCCATCATGTTTTATACGATCCTAGTGACAGTGCTTAAGTCCCACCCTGACGGCGTCTAAGATGGGAGGATCCCGTGTAACAGCTCATCCGTGGAGCTGGGAATAGTCCAAGGCATCTCCACGCAGTCTAAGGCTCCCAGGAGAGTCCAGCTGAACAGAGCAGTCGTGGGGCAGCGCCTCCATCCTGCACTTTGGAGGTCTGTTGGCTCTTGAGCCCTTCCCTACTGTCCACAGCGTTGCAGTATTCCTGTGGGAAGTGACACTGCCTTTCTCTGCAGCATCCCAATTCCTCCAGATCTTGCAGCATCCCAGGCTCAGCTCCCTGCTCCTACACATGGTTCTACGGTTTGCTGCTTAAAGGCTGAAGAGCTCCAGTAGAGGAGGAAGAAGCCAGGGCAGGCCCAGGAGACGGTCTGCAGTGCGGACACAGGCAGGGCGTCCCCGCGGGCTGGCCCCTCCTGCCCGCCGGCGCCGCGGGAGGAGCTGCTCCCGGCCCGGCCGATCCCCTGCAGCCCCCAGGAGTGGGGTCTGTGCACATTGCCAGGCCCCTGCCCAGCTCTCGTCGTGTTGTTAACACAAACAGGGGAGTCCCAAGGGTGTCTGCAACCAGGATGCGAGATTCCCAGTGGCAACCAGCCCGGCAGTCAGCAGGGGCAGCGTGTCCCGTTTGGCCTGACATGACCAGTGCAGAAATGCTGCAGCCTGCTACAGTGCTTATTCCAGAAATCTCAGAGGTGCAATCTTTCCTGAAAAGTCTGTCTGTCTGTGCTCAGACACAGGTTTTGCTTCCTGCCTCAGAAAGCTCAGACAAGGGAGATGGTGGGTCTGCAGTGCCTGCACTGGGCTGGGGCATTAACGCTGGAGGATTCATGGACTCGTACACCCATGAATCCCCACTGAAAGTACCTCTCCGTGCTCTTCTAGCACAGCACCGCCAAGGGGGAGAAGCCCCCCAAAGCATGTGGGGTGACAGCCATGGCATCAGTGACAGCTCTGACACTCAGCAGCATGGGCACAGGGACACAAAGGCGCCTGGCCGCCAGCAGCAGCGAGGTGGCTGTGTATGTGACCGGAGTGCTAAAGGAGGGTGTCTCCACTGCTCCAGTGAAACACTGGCCCATGTGCTCCCTGCTCCTAATGACCTCTGTCCTCACACAAGGGGCAACGTTTGGGCAAATTCAAAACAAGCCTTCCTCTCAGTGAGCTCTTCCTGCACTCCCCATCGTCGAGAGTGCTCGCTGGAGCTTGTTTGTTGTTGGAAATGCCCCCAGCAAACGACCTGTTGGCCCCTCGCTGCACTCAGCTTCTGGTGACATGGAATTTGCTCTGGTGGAAGCAGCGATCTGGCATCCTCAGTCACAGCACAATGCCAGGGAGGGCAACTCCAGTGCCACCAAAGGCAACTGGAGGCAGTGTGGAGAGGGATCACCCTGCCCAGCCATCCCTGATGCTGCTGGTCACCAACCACCACACCCAAGGCCAGGACAGGGCATCATGAGCTCCTCTGGCAGCCAGGCAGCAGGACCAGGGCATTTCACAGCATCCTGCCCTGAAAAGCAGGGATTCACCACCACTCTGCAGCACTGGAAAGCAAGCGTAAGGAAGCCTTCGGCCCCCAGGTGAGACACTGGTCCTCTCCTTCTGTCCCCGGGGTGGACCATGGACCGCACTCCTTGCCAGGCCAGGGACTCCTCTGCCACCTTTGCAACAAAGTACTTGAAGACAGGAGGCTGGAAAAGCCCAAACCTTGCTGGCACCTGTGTATATAACAACACCCTGATGAACAGGACATGGCCTCGGGGGCAGCACAAACACGGGCAAAACAGAAGAGTGTTCATGTACCAGTACAAAAGCATCATAAATACTCTCCCACTGCCAAAAGACCATTCAGTCTTTTCCTAAATCTCATCACAGGAACAATTTACAAGCCAATAATGCTGAACAACTCCATTTCAATCTCGGGGTTAAGCTTTATTTCAGGCTTTCACATCTTATCATGTTCACCCCTCCCGGGCTGGCACTGAACTGACGTGTGCCATGTTGAAAGAGGGGAGCAATGGAATGGGGCTTGTCTCTGCTCCTGAAAGTCATCCCATCAAGAAAAACTGCCCTTTCATAGGTGCCCAGCTCGCAGGGGGGACTGTGTGTCCCCTCCCAAATGAATACCCCATGCTGAAGACTTCTGGCCACCAGCACAACCCGACCCCGTTACAGTCGGTGTCGAGACACCGGTGTCCTTCTCACCTCGCACACCGATGCCCGAGAGCTGAGAGGCACAACCTGCATGGTACCAGCACACAATGAGGAGACAGCTGCTGGAGGATGGCAGGGGCTGCTGGAGGATCCTGGGAGACTGCTGGAGGATCACAGGGACCAACAGAGGCTGTCTGTGAGCCCAGCAGCAAGGTGCACACTGTTCCTAAAGCTGCTGCCCTCCGGTGTTCCCTGCCTTCCCAGGCCAGCAGGGCTCTACCTCCCCTCTGTGCTGCCAGGACTGCCCTTGGGCCTTCCCCAGTCCCTTGCCCTGGGGAACATGGCACCAACAGCTGCTCAATTCAAACTGCAGCTTCTCCAGAAAACACTTCCACAAACATTGACACTCCAAAAAAAGCTCTCTTTAGCCTTTTCTAAGCTGGGAGTTTATTTTGTTAATATTTTTCTGCATGGCGTGTTTCAAATGAGAACATTCTGAGAGTAAATTGGTGAAGTCTTTATTGCTGTTTATTTCTAAGCAGCTACAAGCCAATAATAATAGCAAATCCTCTCCAAGCGAAAACCGGGTTCGCTTTGGTAAAAATGCTCAGCGCAGAGTCTGAAGCTGTGTTTTGTCAAGCAGATGCAGAGTGTCACCTTATAACGCCCATGCTAATGGAGTAATGGGATTGGAGCTGCGCTGGCTGCCCAGATCGCTGTGATAATCCTGGCCTAGAGAAAACAACCCTGCATTGAGCATTACTGCTCTGGAGAGAGGCCATTCCCTGCTGGCCCAGCCGCCCCTGCTGCAGACACACACACACACACGAGCACAGAAACACGCCGGGCCCAGCGCTTCATCCCCCAGCTGCCCACGAATGCCACAGGCATTCGGCAAGGCTGGGTCTGGGTCCCTCCGTGGGTCCCCAGCCGCTGGGAAACCTCGGGCACGGTTCTGCCCCATCTCACCTCGTTCACAGGGGGTGCTGCATGGCGGGAGACACGTGGCACACATGTGGCACACACACAGCACACACACAGCACACCATCTACCCACTGCTGGGGACACGGAGCCTGCACGGTGTGTGCACCACAGAGGGGCTCTGGGGGCATTGGAGTGGCAGCTGGAGCCAGGACTGAACAGGGACGGGGCTGAGTGGGGACAAGGCTGAGCAGGGACAGGGCTGAGTGGGGACAGGGTTCTGGCCCGGGCAGCACAGAAGGAATTCAGCTGGGTGGCAAACAGGATTAGCTGGGGCTGGACCCAGCTGCAGTAGATAAAAGCACTGGATGCTGGTCTAGGGCTGAGCAGATTTCAGTTCTCTGGGTGGGGATGGGTAAAGGGCCCTGGAGCTTGGGGCTGCAGCAGAGATGAGTGCGGAGCTTGGGCTGTAGCTGTGTCCCTGGAAGCTGAGATTTCTGCAGAGAACAGGAGCTGCCAGCTGCCAGCCATCTCCATCAGTGCTGCCACTCAAAAGCAGTGTTCCCAGAAGGAATGACCAGGGTATAAACCGAAAATCCTCAGGAACCCGTGAGGATTTTGTTTACTCCTCCAGGAAGGTTACCAGTTCCTGAGGCTCAGGACATGCAGTGGTTAGTCTGGGAACCTGGCAACAACGCTTCACAGTCCTTTGGGGGGTTCCTCTGTGCCCCCACAGGGCAGCATCGTGTGCACCCCAACATCCCTGCACCAGCACACAGGCTGCTGTACCCCGGTGGGAAGGGGTTGAGCAGGCGTGCAGGACTGAGCACAGGGCTGGGGGCAGGACCTTCCCAGCTCAGTGGGTGTCGAGGCAGGGCTGGGGGGTGTTCAGGGAGCCCCTCACGCTGCCTGGCTGCCAACCCGGGTCCCGCATGGAAGCTCTGCCCCTGCCTGCCTGGAGGGGTGGCTCCTTCCCAGCCACACCAAGTTGAACAAGCAGCAGCCAAGCCACAGGCTGCGGCTCGGTTTGACCTGCGGGAATTAAGAACGGGGCTGGTGGTGGTGGTGGTTTGCATGCAGAGGAAGGAGCAAAACAACTCGAGAGCGTGTTGGAGAGCTTGGCAGCTGCCGGCGGAGCCGGTGGGATGCGAAGCGTGGCTCTGCTCTCTCCCGGTCCTGCCCCCAGCAAGGCTCCTGCTCACAACGCGGAGGTTAGGGGAGGAAGGATGCCAAACCGCTGACAAAACAAACCCTGCTGGTGCAAGGAATCCCAGAAGCGTCTGGAATTTGCCTGTGAAGCTGGGCAGCCCGTTGCCCATCTGCTCTCTTGCTCGCTCCATTCACACGCTCATTTCCTCCTGGTTTTACAAATTAAAAGTTGTAACAGTCTCTCTGCAGGTTTACAGCGAGTGCAGGAGGCGGGTGGTGCCTGAGTGACTCCCCCTTGCTGTGCCCTTCCCACACATTCCCTGCCCTAGGAATACTTCTCCAGATGCGGGTATGAACCCAGCTGCTGGGTGAACCCCTGCTCGGCATAGGGTCGGGGCTGGCCTTCCTCAGAAAGGGCCAGCACCCCCTCCTCAGTCCGCAGTTGTTTCCTAAGGTGCAGGCTTTGTGCAGCCACAGGGCAATTCCTAAAGGAAAAATTCCTCTATCCGGAATACAGTACTTTGTTAATCTGATTATGTGTTAATTGCTCTGATTTAACAGAAAGTGGGTGACCTTTACCTGTTAACCATCGGTGTGCTGCTCCGGAGCCAAGGACCCGCTTTGAGAGGAGGTTCACTGTGCTCTCTGCCCCACTGTTGCAGCTCTGAACTGTCTGTGGTGTGAACAGAGCTCGGAGGAAAAACAGCATCTCCCACAGCAGCCGCGGTGTCGGGACTGGTGGAACTCACTGCTGCCGAGTTCAGGCTCAGAATCAGCATTGGCCACTTGTTACCCACAGACCGGGGATGGGGACAGGGACCTCGTGGGCAGCTCCACTCTGGGCTGTTTGCACAAACCCCTTTCCCGACCTGGCAGGAGGAAAGTAAGTTCTTATGAAGAGTGTGATCCAGCTGCGAAAACATGGTGCTGCCGCTAAAACTGGAAACCATAGTGCTTGTCTGATCCTCCATTATCTTTACTGCATCCGGAAAGAGTCAAGAAACAGGATTAATCTCATTTTTTAATGTTTCCACTGGAGTCCGTGGGAGCATACCCCACTCCTGACAGCCCTGCTCACTGCAGTGAGCTGAAGTTGCCCTTGTGTCCAAGGGAAGAAAGGTTTCAAGACCAGCCTCTTGTGGCAGTGGAATTCCCTCATCCCTCTGCATGGCCAGGGCATGCAGAGCTGGGCTCATCTAACTCCATGTGCTGGAGGAGCCACCAGCAGCTGCCAGGGCTCCTGTTAACCCTGTGGCATCCCCAAGGCCATGTGCCAGTGTAACACCTGGCCCTGGTGGGTGCTGGTCCTGTGCCTGCACCTTGCCCATCCTGCTGGGAACACCCCTGGAAACGTTCTTTTGCAGGACTGTGTGTTTGGCAGAGGCAAGCGGGCCCATGTCCTGCACCTGATGGCTTCTTCCTGAGCCAGGCTGCTCCTCTGCCTGAGGAGCCCCTTGGCACAGAAAGTGAGTGGTTACTGGTCACACCGAGGTGTCAGAGCGCAGCGTGGCGGGGCTGGGAGCCTCCCGAGCGTAGTGCTCCTGTCACCGTGCTGGGGGGCAATCAGCAGCATTGGCAAGGGTCTCTGTGGTCCTCTGGAGCATCAAACCCCTACAAAACACTTCCAGGTGCGCCTTCCCACTCCCTGCATGTCAGTCATGCTTTACTAATCCATTGGCCGGCATGAGGGCTGCTGTCCCCACAAGTGTTCTTTCATGTTTGCCTACAGTCTCAATGTCATCACACAAAATCAAGAGTAATTATGACCAGATACCAGCCCCTTGCTCCCCCCACCATGACTGTTCCTCAACATCTGGTTTCCACAGCCGCTCTCGGGGGTGCTCGGAGCCGCAGCTCCAGCGCGGACTCTCAGAGCAGCTCTGTTGAGCATTAACCTCCGCTCCCCCTTCCCTCCTTCCCTCCATCGTTTTTCATTCTGACCGGGGTTCATCATCAAACAGGTTTTACTTCCCCATTGCACCATTCCTGATGGGCTCATTCCAGGTTTCCTGGTAGTACACATTCTGCACCAGCCCTGCAGAGGGACCAAACCCAGCCTGTTCTGCAGTGAATCTCCTCCACCCCAGTTCTGCCCTAGTAGGTTTTTGCCATTCCTTTTTGCCATTTCAGGTTCAGGTTCTGGAGTACCTGTGCAGCCTGCTGGCTGCAGAGCCAGTGGGAAATAAATACCACTGTGTCTGTGTGCAGAGAATTTATCCACTGTCCATCCTCTCAGGGAGGCCAGCCCTGCTCCTCTGAATGTTCACCCGATCAGGCACCTTCGTCCTCCCCCAGGTCGGTCCCTTTGCTGGGCCGGCAGCCTGCATTCCTGCGAGCATCCCCTTCACATGGTCCTTGTTACGGGCACAAGATGTGCTGTAATCCTGTAATTTCTGCTGGGGCTGGAACTTGCTGCATCAGCATTTTGGGCCCCTTTGCAGACGATTTTCTTTCACTGCCTGTTTAGGTGGGAAGGGGCTCCAAGGGGACCCTGCAGCAGCAGAGCAGTGTGTGCCTTTGGAGAGGTGTCACCAAGAGTCCCAAGTGTTTTCCTTTCAGAAAGGTGTTACCAAGGGTTCCAAATGTTTTCTCAACGATGCTAACTGTGGATTGAGGTTTCAGGCTGCTGTGAGGAGCGAGGAGGGGTCTCAGAGTGGCACTGGCTGCCACTGCCACTGTTCCACCTCCTGAGCTCACTGGTATTCTCACAACTCAATAGAAATACAGGTTGTGTTTAAAATTGAGAAAAGCAAAAAAAATGTATTAGACATCAAATGTTGAACCAATTTCAGCTTGACCAGAATCCAATAAAGTGCAGTTCATACAACATTTTTATTGCTAATTGGTTTGACTGTTAAAATTTAAATGCATGAAGTTACTTTAATGACGGACAGAGTGGACCTTGTTAACCTTTAAAAGGAGTTTAATTAATTTATAGACCTCCTAAAATGCTTCACACTTCTCCCTCTTGTGCCCGGCCCTGGCTGCCTCGGCCAGGCTCCTGCACAGCCCCGGAGCTCCAAGAGGGAGTTCAGAGAGGGGACTGAATGCAAAATGTGGCAAAGACGGGGCCAGCAGGGCATGGCCGGTGCTGACCAGGGGCAGAGGCACCCTGGGGTGAGCCCCCAGCACAGGGGTCTGGCATGGGCTGGGTTAAAGCAGCCAGTGCATGACCGAGGGCCACGTGCCCACCCTGCAGAGTAGCAGAGGGGGCTGGGGAGCAGGGCAGGGTCTGGTGTGGCTGCCTGGAGCTCTGCTTCCCAGCATCCCACTGGTGTTTCACCATGGCCAGGGACCCCTGCCACGCGCCCCAGTGGGTTACACGCTGCCAAACATTTTCTATTTAAATGCAAATTTTGACTTTTTACTCAGCAGCTCCACAAAGTTTTTCACAGCGCAATGAGGGTCACAATAATAATTTATCCACAGGCCTTGTCCTACAGGTACTGGTTGCACAGAAGGGTTGGTACTTTGATGGCTGGGAGAGGAGAAAGGAAGGGGAAAGGGAAGGGTAAGGGGAAGGGGAAAGGGAAAGGGAAGAGGAAGGGGAAGGGGAAGGAAAAAGGGAAAGGAGCGAAGGACAGACCTCAGTGTGCCACGAATGTGCCAGCCTGGGCACCCCCAGCTCAGCTCCTGGAGCCACTGGCAGCCACAGAGGATGCCCAGGCTCCGGAATCTGCTGGAGCCCTGCCAGCTCCTCACCATGCAGTGCCTGCTGAACTTTCCACAGTGCAACTCTTTCTCAATATATATATTATTCTTCCATACTCGGCCCTTGCCATGTCTAAGTCTGTGCCTGGAAGACGGAGTGTTTATGTGCTGCGCTAGGGAGGCTGTTCTACAAGGCACATCATCACAGTGTTTGATGTACACACAAACTTACCCTCATTTATCTGCAGCCTTCCCACACGGCACAGGGATGATATTTCTCAGCATCATAAAAAAGGGCAGAGATGCAAGGAGATGAAAATCAATGGTTTCCCCTAATTTGGATACTCAGGGAGCCACAGCAGATGTGCTGCACCCCCAAAACATCAGCCCCCATTTCTGTTGCTGTTATCCCCACTCTATCCCCACCATCCAACTGGAAAGCAGAGCTGGGTTCCACGGGTACCAGCCCCCTCCTTGGACAGCCCCAGCCCCAGCACAGGACCAGGGCTGGGCACAGGGGCTCAGGCAGGACCGAAGGTGACTGAACGGGGCATGACACATCAGGGCCTAACCATGAGAATGTCAGGAATTAAGACAAGTAGAAAAAGCAGAAAGCCTATCCCATGACACTGTCTCACCCCCCTGGTTCATGGGCAGGACAGGGCTCATTGCAGTGCCTGGCCCATGCACAAGCCCTGTCCCCGGGACTGCTCACTACTGGGACTGGGGACACAGGGGATGTGGCACAGCTCCTCCCCACTCTACCAGCGCCAAGCCCGCCACCTCCACGTACAGCAAGAGCCACAGAAAAGGGATCTGGAGCCGAGGTCACATCCTTTTTCTAATGTGAATTAGTCTGAGCACTAAATGAGTTCAGACTTAATTGTAAGCATTTTCTGTTAACTAAGCAAGAAATCTTATAATAACACAATAAGGTGCCATTTCACAGCATCCAAATGGAGCAATAAGCTGGGGCCTCATTTGTATGTATTTTTTTTCACAGTGATTGCTGACGCTGCTGCTTTTAATATATTCACATTGGCACAGCCATTTGCATTCAGATGCAATTATGAGTTAGAAACTCCCTCCTTTCTGCAAGCTCCAGAAAGGGAGAATTTCAGCCCAGAGACACGTTACTGTTCATTTTGTGGGGTCTAATTAAGGAGTCTGCTCTGGCAGGAATCGAATTCCTATTGTTACCAAAGGGAGCGTCCTGCAAAGAAATAGATTAAATTAAACCAAGCCTTTAAACTTCTCCCTTTTTCTCAACAAAATCTTATTGATCTCAAGAAGAAATAGTTATTTCCTACGGAAAAAAATGACACTTTGGGGACAGAGGCCAAAAAAATGCATGAACTGCATGCAGCCACTCCTGGGGAGTACTGGCAGGTCACAGCTGTGCCACCCACAGTCGACCACTGGACAGCCAGCGAGAGACCCCCAGGGCAGGGAGGGCAAGAGCCTGATGGCAAACCCACTGCAGACCCCCGAGCCCTGTGCAGACCCCCCAAGCCCGACTCCAGCGTGGCAGCAGTGACAGGGCTCCCCAGTGACCGGGTTCCCTCGGGGCCAGGGCAGTGCAGATGCTGCCAGAGCAGCAGAGCTGGGTGGTTTTGCAGCCCTGCTGGGAAGAGCCACCAAAGAGCAACTGGATGGCAGTGCAACCCTCCAACCCCCAGCTTCACTGAGGAACCAAAACAGCAAATAAAAGAGAGGAGAGAAATTACGAAAGCGAGGGAGGCTGAAGCTCCAGGAGGGGAGGCAGGGGCGGGAGAGCGGTGAGGCTCTCACCATGGGCACAGGTACCGCGGCGTGAGCCAGCACCATCCACGGTGGCTGCTTGTGCTGTGGGACAGCTCCAGGGGCCAGGGCTTAGGGACTCCCACAGGACGCGGTGGGACAGGGAGCGTCGGTGTGCCCAGCACGGGCTCACATCCCCCCAGCTCTGTGAGACAACCCCATTGTGCTAAGACAGGTGCTGCCCTCCCCGCCGCCTCCACTGCCATTCCCAGGAACAGCACGAGGATTCTGGGAAAGAACGCGTTTGGGAGCAGCCCAAGAGCCGTGGCACACCAAAATCCCAGCCTGCCTGGGAAAACCCTGGCACGACCTCAGGAACTGGTGGGAGCGGGAACTTTGGGGAGCCCCTCGAGCTGGGCACCAGCCTCCTCTGCCACAGCAGGGTGAGAGCTGGCCTCCTCAGGTGCTGGTGAGTACCCTCCTCCTCTTCCTCCTCCTCTTGCCAGTAGGGAGAAGTAGCGGAGGGAGGAGGAGGAGAAGAAGACGGTGTAATTACTGCAGCACCTGAGATCTCATAAGACTGCCATGCAGATTACCTCCTCCCGACAGGCTGGAGCTGTGGTTTATAGTTTACACCAGCATATATCGAATTAACCTCTGAGAAAAAGGTTAAACTATCAATCACGAGCTGCAGTTTAAGGAACTGCATCCCCGTGATGTATGGCACCGGCAGCACGTCAGGACTCAGCCAAAGATTGCTTAAAAGTAACTGGGGATAATGGGCCTGGCTCCTTATGGAGATAGATGTGCCGAGTGCTGACTTTAATATGCTGCATAAATGAGACCCCGGTGTGGAAATATTGCATCACAATGTAAAACAATTTCCTCTATTCAAACAACCCCTAAGTAGACTTCTCGTTAATATTTGCTGGGCAGCAGGGCCAGCGCTGGGTGGCACTGGCGGTGCCGGAGGTGNGGGGGCACTGGGCAGTCGCTGGCGCTCGCCCGGACCAGGGCCCCGCGAGCAGAGGGCTTCGATTAGCTGCACATGTGTCGAGCAGCAGGGCTGTAATTTGAAGACATGTAACACAGACTGTTTACATTTTTGCAATCCTGAATAGTTATGTGCTGAATTTCCCTACTGGAAAGAAAAACTGCATGAGTGGGGAATGCAGAGAAGGAGGAGGCTGCTCCCTTTTGCAGCACAGGCAATGCATCGCATGTGGGAGCGGGCTCAGGAGCGGACAGACACCCTCACTGCCGCATCCGAGGGGCCCCTCACAGCCCTGCTGGGCTCGCTGGGCAGCCCAGGCAGAAGGACAGTCCCCATGAGAGGGGCCCAGGCGAGGAGCAGCCCCCTCAAAGCTCCGCACAGAGCCGGGCCACCGTGACCACCAGCTCTGAGTGAGTGGGGACAACGCCTGCGATCACGGGCTGGGGACACGTGCTGTAAACTTGGGGTTTAATTGTAATAAATGTCATTGCTAAGTTTGGGCAAATCTGCTCGTTACTGCTTCAGGAACCCTGGGGGAATTGGCACTGGATACTCGGAGACCGGGACAACACTGCCCGGTTTTTGTTATGCACTTTCTGAGTGCAACAACCACACAAAAGGCGCCGCTCTGGCCAAGGGACGGGGATGCCGATGGTCCCCGTGAGGCCCAGGAGAGTGACCAGCCTTTCCCCGGCCCTGCACCCCGACACGGGCACGGCAGGGAGAGCCGGGCAAGCCGGGGCTGTGGCCCCATCGTCCCGGCCCCGGAGAGCCCCGAAGCGTTCGGGGAACAACCCCTCCGTTCCTCTTCGGATGAGCCGAGACCTGATATGCTCGCTGTGCTTTTTGAGCTTTAAAAAAGGCTGGTCTGAGGTTAGAGCCTCACCTAATGCTGCCTGAAGAATAAGAAAAGGTCAGCAAGACTTGTGAAATAAAAATGTTTCCATCTCAGTTGAGAACAAGCCCAGATGGGTGAGCAAAGTTTAGAAATGGGAAAGAATTGAGCGAGCAGCAATACTGTGAGAAGCTGATAAGAGGAGCTCTAGCAGGAGAATAGGGGAGCCTTGTCTATCAGCCTATTAAAGGCTATTCTTACAAGTTTTTTTCTTTTCATTAATACGCAGGGTGAATAGAACATTGAATAAAAATCAGTACTTACTGCACAATTGTAGGATTGAAAGGTAACTGTCAACAGAAGGATTGGGGTGACAAAAGGGGCCATTTCAGTGCTTAGCAAATGATTTTCGGCTTGTCATTTCAATAGGCCGTGTTTTTCAGAGATTGTGTTTTTTTGAATAGCGTTTATTACCATGCTTTTTAAAAATTTCATGTTGTCTCTTTGCAGGCACCATTCATTTGCAGATGCAGTATTCCTTTTGGGTTGTCAGAGGGATACTGCTTTAGAAAAATAAAGTACAGTCGTCCAGTGAGAAAAAGGATTCTCTTGTGAAGCTAATGGCTGGGAGAAAAACAATCGGGGCAGCTCCTACCTTCTTGCCAGCCTGACCCAGTTTCTCCCACTGTTCTTTATTCATGATCGCGTGGGCCACCGGTTCTCTCCATTTCAAATTACAAGTATGATGCTGAGTAAGATAAAACTTTTTTAACAGAAAGCCCATCTTCGCTAATGCTCTGATTTTGCCACGGGAGACCCTAAACCCAAACCGGTCGCCTATCTCTCGCCCACAGACAAGAGGTCCAATTCTGCAGCCTTTATTCAGACAAAATCCCATTTCTATCAATGGGGGCTTTGCTTGAATAAGCAGTGGGCAATTAATGCTCAGACTTTACAAAGGAGATACGTGGGGTGTTTAAGGCTTTGTGCGTATGCCCGAGAGGAGAAGCGAAGTGACAAAGTTTTACGGTTATCTGCCTTAAATAAAATCTTTGAAAACACATGTTGGTTTAATCGAAATGATCATGTTCATTGCTCCATAATTGCTCACATAGGTCCGGAATTTGCATGACACTGTACACTATGCAATAGTGGTTAAAAAGACTGGCATTAGGATTTCATATCATTTTAACAAAAACCACTATTTTTGGCACCCTGGGCTCTTAAGTAGAGAGTAATCTAGAATTAGTGAGAAATAGATTTCATGGCTTTAAGTCACTTTATAGTGTGCAGGTCTTGAACCCTGATCTTTTGTAAATTGAACCACTTGTGAAAAAACAAAGGGCTCTAATCCCTTTAAACTACCACTGCACATCCCTGGCCCAGCGCCCTTGAGAAGTGATTTAAATGGCATCGGGTATGGCAGTTCAAAACATACTCAAATCTGTTAAGAGGCTGATATATAGGAAGGGACTGGAAGGAGGGTAAAAAAAAGCTAATTAAAAATATTGATGAGTCTGACAGAGAGAATAATATCCTTCACCCCTCTGAAAATCACCCTGAGCAAGACTGGGCTCCTCCTGGTGCAGCCGCTGCAGCAAGGGGAGAGGGACAGCTGAGAGCATGCGGGTTCCAGGCACTGTGGCAAGGGTTTGCTGGGGCTGGAGGGGCAGGATGAGCTCCCAGTGAAGGTCAGAGCAGCCTGGGACACGCAGAGAAGGTCACTGCCCGTCTGCAGCTCTTGTGCCTCCCACCCAGCTTTGTCTCTTGAAACCCTTTTTTCACCTCTTCTCTAAAACACAAGACACCATGTGTACTGTCCCAGGTGACCTGGAGTTTTCTGTGTTAGACAAACATTATTAATTCAAAAGCCCTTTTCTTTTCAATGCTGGAATTCCATCTCTTTCCTGAGGAGTTGCAGCAATAATGGGTGTGTTAATGAGGATTATCCTTCCTGCCAGCCCAAGGAACAGCTGATCAATCCATAGAACCCTCATCCCAGCACTCCTCCCTGACTCCCAGGTCTGGTGAGGTGTGTGGCCACGGCACCAGGATGGCAAAACCGCTGTGTTCCCGGCGGGCGGCCGTGAGGTGGAGGGCAGGGTCCCCATGCCAGGCACACATCCTGCCACTGCCAGCATTTTCCCTGGCTGGATCCTCCTTGTCCCAGCTAGGACAGCTCCTGAGACGAATGTGCCAGGCTGGCAAGGCGTTGCCTGGTGTCGTGCTCCGGCATCTCCCTTCCCCTCTGCACACACAGGGAAAGGCACTTGGCCTAGGTTTGGTTTTGCACCACCGCAGCACTAAGTGCTGGAGCTCAGGGGCCAGCAGGGACAAATGTTCAGTTTCCTTAGCAATAGCAGAAAAACAGGAATTTCACTTTGAAAAACTTTAAGAGGTGTTCTTTAACAAACCTGCTGTCTGCTCTTCTCCCAGGGGAAGGCTGAGACAAGGATCTCCGCAGCAGAAATGCCTGACTCGGTGTTTAAAGTGCCCTTGTTAGCCCTGCCTTGATGGCTGTCTGGAGAATCACAGATCCCACCGATATTTAAGGCCATATAATTTGCTTATCTCCTTGTACAGTCTTAAGCAGCCCCTGAAGAGAGACAGGCTGTTCCCTTGCAGATGCTTTTGTTTCCAGCTGATGCTCAGGTCACAGCAGAGGCACCAGGTGACAGCACAGGGACCTCACCACGGTACCCAGGCCTGCGCCAGACCCCTTCCTCGCCAGGGGAGCGCAGACCCTGCCGGGCACCAGCCGGGACCACTGCGGGCACCTCCCCGGTGGCCGAGCCGCTGCCCCACGGGCGCTGCAGCAGGGGCTGCCAGGGACGCTTCCTGCAGGATCCAGCCCTTACCCGACTGTCCCAGCAGGGCCCAGACCGCCACCCTGCCCTGGCTCCAGGGGTTCGCTGGGGGCCCCCACAGCCCCTCAAGCCGTGCCCTTGGCCTCCCAGCCCCCCCTGTATAGCAGCCTTCCCCAGAGCCTCCCATGGCAAAAACCCATGGAGAACCAGAATGAAAGGCCAAGTGGCCATGTCAGAGCACTCCGGACATTAGTCAGACAAAAGACTCTAAAACAAAGTTCAATTAGGTGTGAAGGAAATTACAAGCTGCCAGCAGCAGCACGGCTGTGCGAATGCTCCGAGATGCTGGAGCAATATGCAACATAAATGCGTTTGTCTCTGCTCTGACCAGCCTTCCCTGACAGCCTGTGCTCCAAGCCGTGCAAACAGAAGCCTCCTGGCATACTTGGAACATAGTCAACTTTTCCAGCTATAATATTTTAATTATGAAGCACGCTGTTGAGTCAGTTATCTGAAGCGACCAGCTCAGGGAAGGCCCAGTGCCACCAGGCGTGGGCTCTAAATGGGATGCTGGGATAATGCTTCTCCAAAAAGCCAACAAGCTCCTCCCCACAGCCAAGTGTGAAGCTTCCCCCACCCCCGGCTGCGCTCTGCAGCACCCCGGGCACGGTGCCACCATCCTTCCCAGTACAAATCTTCCCTCGGCACACACCCACCTCACACCTCTGGGGACAGACAAGGATCTGCTGCATCCCTGGCACAGACCAAGTCCCAAGGCAAAGGATGAAGGCCCCACAGACTCTTTCTGGAGTCAGATGTGGTTCCTACATCATTGCTGCAAATCTGCATTTGGCTGGAGTTGTCTGAGGACTTTTTCAGCTGCCAAGGTATCTCCTACATTCCTGGTTCTTCATCTCCTGCATGGCACCCATCCCTCCTTCCCAAGCACCCTGCGTGTGCCTCTCTCCCTTTCCTTGAGCACCAGTGATTGTTCTGGTTCAGAGCCAAGGCGGCTGTTGTGTCCTGAGATATCTCTACTGGGAAATAGAACATAGAAATAAGAATTCAGCAAAGAAATAATAAAATAAACAGTCATTGCTAAATGCAACAGCCACTGAGCACCCAGGCATAACACAAAGGGAACCTGAGAGCTGAAGACATGAAGTCCCAAAGTCCTGGGAGGCTGGACAGCAGTGCCATGGTCAGCGCAGGGATTTTGCTCCAGGACTGCCTTGACACTAAATTAGAGCTGGAGAAGTTGTCCCCAGAACCGTCCGTGAGCCGCGCAGAGGCGCCGGCAGCGAGCGTGTGTGCTGCACCGCGGGCACCTCGAGGGCCATTTGGGCACGTACAGGAATCTGGGCTGCACAACTGCATCCCAGGGCTGGACAGGGACCACTGATGGTGCTTTAATTGCAGGCTCAGTATGAAACAAGGTGTGGGCCAAAGTGCAGCTCCAATAGGTGCAGCGCCAAGAAGGACACGGTGCCAGCAATAGATACTCTGGCAAACTCAGTCCTCCAGCTCCAATTATGGAACTTCTCTTATACCACTGTCTCTAAACATTGGCTTCTGACTGCAGTGCCTTATGCCAAATTGTAATCGCCCTCATTCTGCTGATGGTCAGAACGCCTGGAGCCCAAACGGGATGTAATAATCACCGAGGAGGAGAAAGCACGCTCAGAGCTGATGCTCAGCACAGCGTGTGCAGCGCACAGGGAACGGCAGCATATGTCATCGCACTGTGATTACCTCACAGGAGCTGGAAAAACACACTTTTCCTGCTCAGACTCCAAAATTATCATAAATTCAAATGGGTTTTGCAGCTTTCTGTGAGGAAGACTCTCCAACAAACCCCACCAGCCAGGGCCAGGCCAGATCGTCTGCAGAAAGGTGTTGGCAGGGCAGTGTCATTCCTGGTGGCGCAGGCAGGACCTGCTGACACTGTTCACACCATAAGCCCTGATTTATAGCTTATTAAAATAGAGAGAGTTGAGATAAAATGCCAGGAATAAAAAACTCTGACTGGATCAAGTGTGACTTGGCTTATTGAGTTTGTTTCCTCTCCTTTTATAAGGGCTATAAAAACAAACAGCTCTCACTTGACTAAAGAAATCATTCATTAAGCTCCTCCACTTGTTCCAGCACATCCAGACACACGCAAATAAATTCCGGGTGTCCCTTTCCAGAGCTCATCCCAAGAACACTGGTGGGGCCCATCAGCTCCAGCGGTGCCACCTGGGCAGGGCAGGCTGGTGGTGACACAGTCGCGGTCACACCAGGGGTCCTCAGGATCCCCGGGCTCCTCGGGGCTCCCCACACCGGGCAGGGCTGTCCCCCCACAAGGGGAGCCCGGCTGGGTTCACACCCAGCCCAGAGAGACCCCATCGTAAATGTAATTGAGAAAAGGAAAGGGAGAGGGAAAGGGAAAGGGAAAAGGAAGCTTGAGAAGCGGGGGAAGAGAAGGAGGAGCCTGAGGCAAAATTTATTTTTGTCAACTGGTGGTCTATTTCCTTGATACCATTTCCTTGTATACAGATAAGGAGTTATCTTAAATGACCATGTCTTTTTCAATTTGTACTTAACAGTCAGTCCCATTTTCCTTATATGATACTATCACAGCAGGATGAAAAATGCATTACAATAATCCCTGAGGATCTTCATATATCAATATCAAATGGGCTGAAATTGACCTGTTATAAAAACCAGCCTTTCAAGTCAGAAAAAACTTAAATAAAAAAAGCAAATTTCAGAGCCTGCAGGATGCTCCATAACCTGAATGCTCAGGCACAAAGAGCAACGTTTCCAGAATGCTTAATGAAAACAAACCTTCAACATCTATGACAAAAATATCCTTGCTATTGGTACGTCTGCTCTGTGTTTGCTACACCTTGGAGGAACACCGACCCAGGCCAGATCAGAGCATCCACAGCCAAATCGGGCTGAGCCACCGGGTCCAGGACCAGGGATTTGGCACCGGGAACTTTCTCCCAGCCTGCACAAGCTGGAGGTTGGCAGCTGGAGAGGAGGAGGGCAAGCGGCTGAAGGACCTCAGCCCTGCCCCGGCCACCCGGCTCAGCGCGTGGCAGAGCTGCACCGGGGCCACAGGGAACCCTGGCACCACGGGGCAGAAGCCAGCTGGCTCCCCCCAGCTCCCCCAGCCTCACCTGTAGGCTCTGGAAATACAGTGCCAAGCCCTGAACATTCCTCCTGCAGCCTTTTAAAACAGGCTTTTCCACACGGGGCAAGGACAGGGTGGCGCACTCCTCTGGGATAACACCCCAGAGCTTCTCTGGATCCCACTGGGCTCACCCCTTGTTCACGTGCTGATTCTGGCAGCCCAGGAGTGGAGCACTGGAGGCTGCTCGAGGTGAAGGGGCTCTCTCCATTCCACACATGTTTGCAATAAGCACAAACACCACATTATACACCACTTCATCCTGCCTAAACTAGCAGTGCCCATTTCCCTTTTTGCTATCACAGCTATGGGGGATTTGTCATCCAAATTAGAGCTAAAGATACAAAAATACCTGAACAGATTCTAATCAGAAGATGTTTCTGCTGTGAGTTATTGGCCTGCCACAAGCCAGTCGGGGGGAAAAAAAAAAGCAAAAGAGAGAGGAGGCTGCAAAGGATGTGAGCACCAGCAGCTGCCTGGCCTACAGCGAGTCAGGCAAGTCCCAAACACATCTCCCACCAGAGGAGCTGCTGAGGCACCTCTCACCATGCAGGAGGACCCTCAGCTCCAGATCCCAGCACCACAGACCCAGACCGTGTTGAAAATCTGGCAAGAGCCCCTGTGGTGCCAAGTAAAGTGCTGGGGCCTGCATTTTCCAGAGGCACATCCCCTGCCGTGTCTGTGGGACCAGACCCTGCAGATTCCAGCTCCAGCCCGGCACAGGTGCCTGTCCTCGATATTGAGAGATGCTGCAGTCCTGGAGCAGAGTCCTCCAGGACTGGACAGAACTGATGGAGGTGGTGGACTGGGCGGGATGGGAAATCACATATTAAAATAACACCACTAAACATGTCAGGATCTGGCAGCACTTTGCCCAGAGTGCAGGGATTCTCTTCCTTTCCTGTTGTTTTTACCCTCCTGCTCCATCAACTCTCCTGCATGGGAATTGGGGGCTCTGCCCAGCACAGTGCCCGACCTGCCACCTTGGCTCCTGGCACCTCCTCATTCCCATGCCACCCCCGACTCCTGCCCCACCAAGGCACGTGCAGCCTGTGCCACATGTCTGCAGGACACTCTGTGCCAGTTTAAATCTTCAAATCTTCCATCCCTCCAGGAAGTTGGAAGGAGACGTGAAGACAGCTCAGAAGAGCCTCGCTCAGCCTTGCTGACCACAGGACAGCCCTCAAGGGAATGGCTTTGGCCTTGGCTCTGCCCAGCTGCCCACGTTGCAGCATCCCTCTGCCTGTGCCAACTGCAAAAGCTGAGCAGTGAAGGGGTCCTGGAGGAGAGCCTGCCAGAGAGGAGCAGAGCGTGAATCCTGGCACGCGGCTGCGGGGCCGGCTGCCAGCTTTAAGTGAATTTCATGAGAGGTGCATTGGGCCTCTTATCATTTGCAATGAGCCCTGCAGCTCCAACGAGACACGGGGGGACATAAGTAATGTCGGAACAGAGCCCTTTATTAATTAATAAACAGGAGCGCAAGCTAAAAGCTCCACATCCACCACTGCTAAATGCACAGTTAAAAGCCCTATAATAACCCATGTTCATCAGATATTCCGAGCATTCCGGCTCGCTCCGAGGCGCGTGTGATGTGACACCATCTACCTGCTGCAGCCCGCAATTAAAGCCAGGCAGCGGCTCAGCCCGGGAGGAACCCGAGCGAAACGCTGCACAGCAACATCACCTGGCAGATGCACCCGAGCGTCACGGCATCCGCGGTGCCCGAGCTCGGCAGGAATGGATGCGCCCAGCGCAGATCCCGGCTCTGCCGGGCTTCCCGACGGAGCGCCGCGCTCCTCTGCACCGACCGAAGCTCGCCGGTGCGGTCCAGCCCTCGGCTGATCTGTTTGTAAAATAACACCTAGGGCTGCCTAAATCATTTTAAACCACGGCACATTTCGATTTTCTTGGGTTTCCTCTGCCACCACGGAGCGCGTGCCATGGTGGTTATGCACAAATTCACACGCTCCTGTTCACCAGGCACAGCTACCATCAGCGAACATGCAAAGTAGATATTAGCAGCCACACATGGCCACTTAGATGCCTGCTCATTTGCATATGCAAACACTCATTTTGCATGCAAAATGTGATTTACAGAAAATGGACATCTAAATCGAAGTCCCAGCATTGGCTCGGCCCCTGCTACTGACAGCACTGACAGTGCTAAACCATGATGAGCACGGGATGAAAAGTGCTGTGAAATGGCCAAGCATTGTTGCTGCTTTTACAGCTGGGGATCCATTAGAATCCATTCATTTTTAAAAGACACCTTTGGAGTGGGTCAGTAGTATTGACCCCTCTGCCCTGGCCCTTGCTCCGTGCAGCCTGCCAGACACGACAAAGGAGGACAGGCTGTGAGGGGTCAGAAGCAGCCCCATCCCTCCCAACCTGCTCTGTTCCCAGTGAGTCCACCCTGCTCCAAGCAATGCCAAGGATATCTTTGAAGGGGGTTATCAGCACAGTATCTCTAACACAGAACTCATCAGGGACCCTGGGACCTTCCAACAGCTGATGGGTTTGGCAAAGACTCCCCAAGTGCCGCCCCAGCCGCGTCCAGCCAGTGCTCCTAGAGGATGGCTCTGCGCATCGCGCACTCCACCACCCGGCTCTCCTGCCTCCCCAGCCCTGCTCCTTGGCAGGCCGCTGCACACGCGCTCCGGCGCGCTGCCACACACAAAGGAGCCGTTCTGGGAAATCCTGGCTTTCGGCATGACTGAAGTTTATAGCAGAAAGTGATCCTATTTTCAGGCAGATTTCCACTAATGAGCAAAGCCTTGACGGCCATATGCTCCCCACAGCCTCTCCCGCTCACGGAGAGCTCCTTACACATTCTTTGTAGTGGGGAAGAGACATGATACATTTCCATGGTGTTTCACTATGATATTAGCACTGTAAGGCTTACCCACGTTAAATTAAAGCAAGATATCCAACACAACTCCTTCTTTAAGGCTGTGCTGCACAGTTCGGTAGGCCAGGCTCCCGTGCATGGAGAGCCAGGATTGCTTCCCTCCGACCACACGGCATTAACGCTGCACACGTGACACAAGTGTGAACGAGGCTCCACACCCTTTATCTGTGTCACATCACACAATTGTTTACAAACACCTCTGAACAGAAAGACAAAACAGCATTTCTGTACGGCACAAAGGCCCGTGCATCCTCTTACAAAACTCTGAGATACGCAGGGCTCTGCATCCTCTAAGACAATCAAGTTCTCCCTTGTATCTCAGGACAAGCAATCCTTGAAAATTCTGTAAAGCTGAAAAAACTTCTTTATGCTTGTCAACCTCCTAAGTGACATATTGGAGAACAAGAGAGGTCTTTTACCTGACCTCAAGGATACCCCACCACAGGAGTGCAATCTGCGTTCCTCTCTCTCTGGCTGGGCTTTATCATTCTTCTTTTAGAACATATTTAAAAAATACAAGTTGTCAGTTGGACCTGGAATGCTTGTTTAAAAACTTTAATAACCAGGTAATGAGAAATATTGCTTTCAAAAGGAACTGGGATATTTGTGTAAAATTCTGGAACTGATGAAATGCCGCAGTTAAAATCACAGAATTACAGAATCATTTAGGTTGCAAAAGGCCTTCAAGGTCATCAAGTCCAATCTTCACCACCTTGTGAACTAGACAAGAGCCCTGAGTGCTATGCCCAGTCATTTCTTGAACAGGAATACCCTGTTTGTGCATATATTCTCCTGCACCTCCAGCTGAGCTGGGCACACCAATATTCAATGCGATGAATGGGACGGTTGAAGTTGCTCCCGCACCACCAGCACGATCACCCGACAACGATGGCTTTGCAAGAAGAGAAGAAACAGCTTCAGAACAAAGTTTGAAATAGTTCCTACAGTTTGTGCAGCTGCTAAAGGCAGACAAAAAGTCATCGAAATGCTCGCAAGCAGCGTGACACACCTCGGTTTATGTGATAATAAAAGCATGATTTGACATTAATTCTCTGCTTTCTGTAGCAAATCCCTGTGCAAAGCTTCTTACTCACCAACCCAGCTGGATATGGGGAGCAGCCAGGCTCACACAGAAAGGGTTAAAAGAAAATGTTATACTAAAAGAAATCTCTCTACAAGTATAAAAAAGCAAAATGATTGTAAATTCCACCAGGGGAATTCTGCCATGAATATGCTTCACCTTTCGCAGAATCTCCCACCCTGCCTCAGAGGATAACTGACCTTTGGAGAAAAATAATGAAAAGAAGAAATTCCTTGGAGAAAATAATGTGGCCAGGCCTCAGTAATGAGATCTGCTCCCTTTATGTTGCTATGACAACCGCAGTCATTTTATAATACAAAATACATGAATGGGGAAGAGGGCCATCTCCTCGCACCAGGGCCGGCACCGCGGCACCCCCAGCCCTCGCACACTCCTCACAGGACAGCAACATGTTTGGTTTGATTTGTGCTGCACTCCATTTCCTTTAATGTGCACAGGATCAAGGAACCCCACTCCTCTGACTGCTCTAATCATGGCTTCTGAATGTATTTCTGGGTGGCAGAGAGGTGTGGGGAGGGAGCAGGTACCCCGGCCAGCTGTGCCCATGGAGTGAACCATCAGCACTCCAGCCCGAACCCTCGGCAAGGCACACGAGGCAGGTCTCCCCACACTTCCAGGCAGCCTCTGGGAATTTCAGCCTGGAGATGGTTCTTGGAAAGAGTCTACTGCTCTTGACTCAAAACCACACCTTTCCCACCCACCGGAGTTTGTGATAATGAGGAACGAGGAGCCAGAGTGTGCCAGTCCCAGAGCAGGTTCCAGGCCACTAGGAGCTGCCTGGTGAGCACACCTCTGCTCTGCAGGGACACAGGAAGCTGAGCTTCTGTCAAATCAGATGTCAACAAAGTGGGAAGATTTGTATGAGAGCCTTAATGCACATCCCAGGCTTTTCCAGAGGAAGATACACTTACTCCTGGCATGAGGGGCTCTCCAGCTCGCCTCAAACCACTGCAGCGTGTGAGCACGATTATAACTGCTGGGACTAAAGGTGGCTCAAAGTCAGAGCAGGAGATGGAAATGGAGAAGTCAAGGGGGACCTAAGTATGGTGTTTCAGTTAATCCAGAGGTTCAGAGCGTTTCCTGTTTCCCAGGTGGTCTGCGGGGAGACCTGTGCTGGCTGCACCGTCAGCACAACTGCTCGAAGAACTGGAGCACTGGGAAAACTACAAACCAAGGTTTGCAAATGAAGAAAACAGCCAGAAACATGGAGGAAATCAAGAGGGTGGAGGAAAAGGAGGCCAGGAAATCAGGAAAAGCTCCAGCCCATGGTGTTATACAGCTCAAGAAAGCAGCAGCACGGAGAGGGTGCTGGGACTGTCTGATGGGATGAGCCATGAGGAGGACAAATGGCATAGGGTTATTTCCATCTCCCTCTCTGCTGTCCTTTCATGGAACTATTTCCCAAAGAACAGAGATCAGCAGGAAGGGGTGGAAAGCTGAGGGAAACAGTCACAGGCAGTCAAAACCTGGACTGCTAAAATCAACTGCCATTCTCCAGCTATTTGCAGTACTATCACAAATGCACCCAGGACAGGTTTTTGGGTCAACACTTCTGAGTTACATGGATGTTGAAGCTGGGTCTGTCTCTTCTCCAGCACCTGAAGGCAGCACCATTAGCCAGACCTCTGATCTCCCTGCTCCACTCCAAAACACTTCCACTTGCCGCTGACAACAGAGACTGGGGACCATGGAAGGATTTCTGCAACTATCTAAAGCTCTGAAAACACCAGAAAGGCATCAGGAGTAGCCGCTACATCCAAACTCAGGCGCATGGGGCCCAGGCATTGCCAAAGTCAGGGTAAAATTTAAATTGCCCCCTGACTGGTACCTTCTTTGCACGTGGAATTTGCACATGGCTGCGAGATCCACCTTATATCAAATATCAATGAAAAGGCTAATTTAAATTCTTCTTGTGCAAATGTTCGGTAGTATGGAACAGTAATAAATCTGGGAAACCACTGGAAAGAAGTTTAAGAGGACATACAAATTGCAGTCACACATCAACAATTAGGAATCCCAGGAAGGAGAAAGCACCTGTCTTGGTCTTTATTGAATATTATTCTCAATTAGAATATTCATCATATACACAAGACAATTCCTTCGTTCAAACTTCCATAGACACGTCCAAATTACATCATATCCGCAGAACAGAAGGAAGGAAGTTATCCTAATCTGTCTCTGAATAAAGCATTATTGAAACTCTCAATGGTCCTGCCTGAAGCTCACTGAGGTGCAGAACCCTGGCAGATGCTGCAGAGAAACATGACTGCCTGGGTGAGCCTCCCAAAACAGCTTGCAGGAAAATGATCCCATTAAGGCTGAGGCTTCCCAAGCAGCCCCTGTGAATGGCTGGCAGGAGACTTGAGGCTCTGACTCAAAGGGGAACAGGTACTGCACAGCAAGTGAGTGGATTCCAAGGATGCTGCGGCCCATGGGAAGTGCAGTCCCACCTGGACACTGTCCAAGTATGTCACACAAAGGAGAGCAGCCACAAATTCCTGCTGGCTGGAACCGAAGGTGTGAGCTATTCCTTGCCTGGAAAGCCATGCTCTGGACAGAGTATGTGCTGCTGTCTGTGAGGTTTGTTAAATCTGAGGTTACTCTTTGCCTGGGGCTACCCCTGTGCACAGCCGGCCCTGGGAACAGAGCTTCAGTTCAGAACCTTCCTACCCCTGTCCCTTGTCCCTTCCCAGCGATGCCACTCAGACTGCCAGGTGTTTTCTAATAACAGATCATACATTTCAGGCCAGAGGGATCCTCACGCTCATCTGGCCTCTAGTAAGTAGGAGAACAGACCTGAGGGCTTTTCTGTCTCCATTCCTGATACCAATCCCATGTCTCTGTTTGAAGTTTCGACAGGATTCCTCTACTGGAAACCCCCGGGATGAGAACTGCATTGCCACAGCAGTGGTGCTCACTCCCGGGTCGATAAACCCAAATCCCACAGAGGGGGCACTGCACGGCCACAGTGCTTGGAGCCGGTCCCCATCCTGCCTGTGGGGCCGTGGCCGTGCAGGCACATGGTACACGTGGCTGTGAGAGATAACAGAACTTCCAGCTCCATCCTGCACTGGCTCACAGAGAAGTTACACTGGCCAAAAGATCAGATTTAGGACAAAGAAAATAAAGCTGAGGCAACGTTCTTTAAACAGAAGTCCCTGCCCTGGAGAGGGCTGCCTGGCTCCTTGCATCAGCCAAAGGAGGAGACACACACCTGCGGGGCCAGCAGCATCCCTGCTCCCGGCACCACCGTCCCCGTGCAGTGCCTCAGTGAGGGGCTGCCACGCCGCTCCAGCCAAGCCCCCGCGCAGGGGAGAGGAGCCACGGCGCTCTGCCACACGCTGGGGCTGTCACCAGGGGTGCCTGGGCCCCTGGGGCGATCTCTGTGATCCTGCCCACCTCATCTATCTCCTGGGTCCTTTTGAACCGTCACCTCTCACTGCCACTTATCAGCCTTCTGCAGAAATAAAAGGTATTGAGAAAAATCAATGATAATTCATTGTATCCCATGATTTTTAAAGGCAATTAAGGCGAAGACAAGGTAAGAGGTTAGCAAAATCTCTCATTCTTTAATATATTGTATTTTCTCATTAATTCCTTAATCTTGTGACAAATTCTCCCAGGCAGAGGGCCAGCTTCCTGCCCACTTGAACTCTGGCCGAGTTTTGAATGAAGCAGGTAGTGCCTCAGCCCCCACTGCCAGGCTGGAGCCAGCGAGCAGTGTCCGCTGCTTCCCAGCTGCACTGCGGAGCTGTGGGGGTCTATGGGGGGGTCTCCCCCGGCCCCTTGCAAGCAGCTTGTCCTCTGACCCTGCACAAGGAGAGGGGCTTTCCTGCAGAAACTCAGAGCACGAGGCCTAAAACCAGTGGAAAAACATTCCTGCGCAAAAAGAAGTCAACACTCCCCAGTTCTGTCCCTGCTCATTTGCACCAGAGTTAATAACTAAATTACTGCTAATTAGGGACACTATGAATGAGAACACATCACACTTCTGCTAATCACCAGTGTTTCTGTGTAATGTCTGGAAAATCAGAATTATTAATGAAGACGTTATTTTGGAATTCTGAGTTTAATTCCGCAAATTCTGGATAATGGCAGTTTGGTTTGCCAGCTAATTTTCACATCACAACATCAAAACCCCCTAATTAATAGTGAACTAATTAGAAAACACTAACTTAAAGACAGCAGAAGAAGTTCTTTCTGTAAGGAGAGCCCGGTCGGAGCAAGGCAGCACAAGCTGAAGGGCGGTTGGGGAAGGGCGAGGGGTGGGTGGGGATGGGCGAGAGGAAATTCTCAATCTGGTTTTGAACAAGTTTCAAATCCATTCTCTTTGAATGACTTGCCACGAGGCCTCTCCTTGGAAAAGCTGGGAAATGTCTCCTTCCCTCCTTCAAGGGTGAGAGCTGTAGCCCTGGGAAAGGCAGATGCAACGTTAACAACCTAAATATTTACCTGCTTCATTTTGTTTCCTAGTTATGAGGAATATTTTCCATCGCTCTGCCTATCTAAACAGAGTTCCCCCCCAAAACAGCAAATACTGTGGCCCTTCATTCTACAGAAATTTATTACTATGGAGTAAAAATGCTACTGTATTCCAAACATTGGCAAGAAAGCCAGGAGGCTTCGCTCCTGCCAGCTTTTAATAAGATCCACATTGGAGCTGCATGTTGCTCGCAAGTTGCATGTTTATTTAAACAAAGGTTTCCAAGTGTTTAGGGACAGAGGTTGCTACAACAAGTTCTTATCATCAAACATAATGGTGCTGAAACGTTCAGGAAGGAGAGTTACAAATGGAGTAACTCTGCAGAATAAATCACTGATAAATTTTCAGCACAAGTAGTTTTAACCTAGGATGGAATACTGTGGATCCTGAGTCTTCAAATGGATGTGCACACTCCTAGGATGGTTTGGGACCTCTTACGAGAAGAAATTATTTATTTAGGGATTTCAAATGCTTTAAATAAATCTTTCTTTTAGTCTCTGAATTACCTACTTTTCTTGCAGAGCCAGAGATCTGATACTTTCTTGAGGTAATTCTGCAAGGCCAGGATCACCCAAACCTTCCCACTCACCTGACAACAGAAGCCTCTTCTGTGACTTCTGAAAAACAAAGCAAAGGGTGCTCAGAGGCTGCCACTCACCTTCAGAGGTGATGATAAATGGAGCTTCTCAGCTTGACTGTACTGGGGACATTGTCATACCAAATACAAAGTGCTCCTGGCAGGACAGCTGCTGAAGGGATGCCACTCAGGCCACAGGGTCACGTTCACGCACGTCAGGAAATGTCCCTCCGCAGCCGCCCATCCGAGCTGTACCCACTGCCTGTGCCCCCAGTGCGGGAGGGCGGAGAGGGTCACACGTGGGCCTGTCGCCGTTCATGTTTTAGCCTTTGATCCCTCCCCGTGTCTGGACGCACTGGGCACTCGCCCAGCGCTGGCTCCGTGCAAACCCCGCACAGGGATCCCCGGCTGGTGCCCTCTGGGGTTTTCCTCTGTTCGCCGGGATCTCTGCACATCCCCGCAGCACTGCCGGGAGCCGGCCCAGGGCCGGGCACACACCGAGGCACCCGCGCCCAGCCCCAGCAGCGCTGAGCACCCTTGGGGCTGGCACTGCTGCGGAGACCCGGAGCGGCCCTCCGGGAGCGGCCGCAGAGGCACCAGCGCGGGGCGGAGGCGGC